>MWMN01000019.1:296008-345303 GCA_002968875.1 Cordyceps cicadae | reverse complement strand
CGGCGCCGCGCGCGACGGCCGCAGCGGCCACGCTCGCCCGATGTGTCCACGCTGACGGCCACGTCCCGGCAGGCCGGCATGCTGCGGATCAGCTCCACGGCCGGCAGCACGCGCGCGGCCTCCTCCTCGGCGCTGACCTCGGGGCGGCCCGGCGCGGTGGACTGGCCGCCGACGTCGATGATGGTCGCGCCGCCGCGGACCATGGTGAGGATGGTGGCGGAGAGGTCGGTCGCGGCGGCTGTGCTGTGCCGCCCGCCGTCGGAGAAGGAGTCAGGCGTCAGGTTGAGGATGGCCATGAGGCGCGTGCGGCGGTTGGGGGTGAGTGGCGTGAGCGGTGCAGCGTGGGCGGAGATGCGCGTGACGCAGGAAAGGGGCTCGCCGACGGGCAGGTCGTTGAGATAGTCCTGCACGAGCTTCCAAGGCTTGGAGGGGTCGATTGGCTTGGACGGGATGAGTCTAGAGGTAGGCATTGGTCAACAGGATGCTGGAATCTCAGGATGTGCTGGAGGGCGGGGAACTCACTCGGAAAGTGGGCGAAGCACGAATTCGCGCTCGGGGATGCCAATGTGAGGGACAGTTAGTCGCTCATTTGATATCCTCTCGTCGCCGTAGAGCAGAATGTCAAGGTCGATATTGCGCGGGCCTTTGTCGATGAGTTTGCGACGACCAAGGTCCCGTTCGATGGACTGGAGCTCATCAAGCAGGGCCATCGGCTCTAGTTCAGTTTCGACCTGGATGGGGTGACAAATTAGCATCCAATTGGGAAAGTATTCTGGCCAAGACACAAGAGTATCTCGCGATTTATGATGTAGCATTTCCTGCATGGCACCACAATCGCATACAACCCCAGCCGACAAAGTCCACACAACATACCTCACAGACGCCGTTGAGAAAGCGGTCTTGGTCCGTCACGTACATGGGCTCCGTCTCCCAGAGGCTGCTCGTGCGGGCGACCTTGATACCGCGTCTATCCATCTCTTGGCAGGCACGCTCAATCTCGGCGACGCGGTCGCCCAGGTTGCCACCGAGCGCAATGTACGCCGTTGTGGTACGCTTGGCGCCTCGGCAGCCGCATCCCGCGTACGACCGGCGACTACCGAGTCTTGTGCTGCTGGCTGCGAAGAGATCTGCACCACCTGGCGGGACGCGGCGACGGGTGCACACGATGGCCGATGATGGAAGCACGGCGCCAACGGCTCTCGAGGCCATGGCACGGGGTGCACCGGTGGTACCCACGCCGCGTCGGCGAGCGGAGGGCCGAGCGGCGCGGGCGAGAGCCCCAGCAGTGAGCCGACTGTGCATTGTGCGATTAGATAGCCCGGGATTGCGTCTTTTGGGGCTCCGTGCACTATCGGGGGTGCATCGTTGTTGCTGTGCTGGTGGCTGAGGAAGTTGGCGGCTGCGGAGCAAGATTTTTTTAAAGAGGCGCCAGCGGAGGGTGGCAGTGGCCACTTGTGCCGCGGTGATGGACGGGGGGCTTCAAAGCAATTGCACTGCTCCTTCTCTTTGGCATTCTACGCGATGCAGTATAAAAAAAAAGGGGTGTCTGCCTGCTCTCTCGCAGATACTGAAAATGGTAGAGGCGTTGTTCGTACGCGACGATGCTCAGTACCTAGATCGATGGATCGGAGGGTACCTGCCAAGCGTGTTGGATGTGGTGACAACTCAAAGTACCGCTATCTGGGCAAGCTGAGAACCCAAGGCATCAGTGGCGTCAGTCACTAATGAGGCGCTGGAATAGAGGCCGGCTTTCGCGCTACGGCTCCTAGGTACCTAGGTATCAGGGGTACCGTACCTACTCATTAATTCAGGTACCTTGGTAGGTTAGGTATTTCATCACAGGCAAGCTCAATAAATAGGAACGCTATAGACCACTTGGTATGATTAGTTTCCAGATCGGGCGGTGCAAGGTTAACGGCACAGGAGTAGCCAACATCTGGAGATGAAGATTTGCGACAATCTGGCCCGCAAAGGCCGCCAAGTCCGAGCGGACGTAGTCGGCGAGACGAGATGCGGCTACGAGTTATCAATCAGGACCAACTCCGGATTTGTCGCCGCCCTGTTGAACGGAGAGGACGGTGTGGCAAGGGAAGAGGAGATGGATGCTTGTGACAGCGCCGGGGCCAGAGATATAGCCGGCAAACCCCACTCGATTTACTCCAGGAAGTGGCTATATGCGCTGGGGAATCGGAGAGGGGCGCTGGACGGATGACGAGAGCCGCTGTAATCCATCAGTAATTCGTCGTACTGTATCCCTACCTTACCTGCTGGGGAGGTCGGTCTGGTCATTGCCCCGCGGGGATGTCTTGCACCGCGACCTGCCTTTGTTCTTTCCTCATTGTTCGTCATCTTGCGCGACAAGTACCAGGGTAGGCAGGATTGCCAGACAGCCAGCAGGGAGGGTATCCGAGTTACAGGCAGAAAAGCACCGACAACTAGGTATGTAGATACCCTCGAAGACACATCCTCAAACTCCGCGGATTACTCTACCAGTCGCCTTTGCCTGAGGGTCATCGACGCCGCTTACTAGATTACCTAGGCATGTACATGGCTAGGTAGGAGTGCCTATGTAAAATGCATAGGTATTCGCAGGTTTGCCTGTCCCTCGGCATCTCAACCTTACCCCAGACTGAGCCACGGGGCTTCTCCAGCGCCTCCACGCCTCCATGAGCCCCCTGTATTCATGACCTATAGGCGACTTCGATGGCCTGACGGACCTCTTCTACAATGCTCGCGGTCCCACCTTTTTCTTCTGGTGGTTGCCAATATTCCGAGCCCGTGCCTCGGCTCTTTTTTGCTTCCACAGCGACGCTCCGTGCCTTGAGATTTCCGTTATTAGACTTGCCACCTGCGCTTCTCCATCCGTCCTCTTCTCCTCCCTCATCCATCTTTTTGTTCATCTATCTATCTTCATTCAAGGCCACCCGACACTCCTACCGTCCTCGTTGCTCTCCTCCACTTATCCTTACCTACCACACATCACATCACCAGTCACAATGGCCTCTCCTCGTACGTTTGCGCTCTCGCCCCGCGCCATCTCCGCATCCAAAACCCTCCAACTCTGGAGCAATCGCTAACGAGTCCTTCTTACCCGTATAGAGCAAATCCGCACCCCCATCACCGATCTTTTCAAGATCAAGCACCCCATCCTGCTTGCTGGCATGAACGTCGCTGCCGGCCCCAAGCTGGCTGCTGCCGTCACCAATGCTGGCGGTCTCGGTGTCATCGGTGGTGTCGGCTACACCCCCGACATGCTCAAGGAGCAAATCAACGAGCTCAAGGAGTACCTCGATGACAAGAACGCTCCTTTCGGTGTCGACCTGCTCCTCCCCCAGGTCGGCGGCAGCGCCCGTAAGACCAAGTAAGCAAACTCGAAGAAACCACCCAAAAACTTTGGTCACTCCGCCTCGCGCGCCCACGCTAGTCCAAAGCCCAGTCACATGCACCATGCATCAGACTACGCAACGAAGACCTGCATGCGCAAGGCTCTGACTCGGCTATTCGCGACACGATATACTTCAAAGCAACATTCGCTAACATTTCTTCCCTCTGTGCAGCCATGACTACACCAAGGGCAAGCTCGACGAGCTCGTCGACATCATCATCGAGTCTGGTGCCACGCTCTTCGTCTCCGCCGTCGGTGTCCCCCCCAAGCACGTCGTCGACCGCCTGCACAAGGCCGGTATTCTCTACATGAACATGATCGGTCACGTCAAGCACGTCAAGAAGTGCCTCGATATTGGTGTCGATATTATCTGCGCCCAGGGCGGCGAGGGTGGTGGCCACACCGGTGATACCCCCACTACTGTCCTCATCCCCGCCGTCGTCGAGGCTGTCAAGGCCGCCAAGTCCCCCCTCACTGGCGGCCCCGTCCAGGTCATCGCCGCTGGCGGTATTCACAACGGTCAGCTTCTCGCCGCCTCTCTCATGATGGGTGCGTCCGGCGTCTGGGTCGGCACCCGCTTCATCCTGACGGATGAGGCTGGCGCCCCCAAGATCCACAAGGAGGCTGTCAAGAACGCTGGCCACGACGACAACATCCGCACCATCATCTTCACCGGTCGCCCCATGCGCGTCCACAACAACCCCTACATCAACAACTGGGAGACGGAGCGCCAACAAGAGATGAAGGAGCTTGCCGCCAAGGGCACCATCCCCTACGAGGCTGACCTGGACAAGTTCATGGACGTCATCGACTCGGGCGACAAGAACAAGATGGGCGAGGCCGCCAAGAAGATTGGCATCGAGGCTCTCGCTATCGACGAGGACGACGACCCCATCGACGCTTTCCGCCCTCTGCTCATGGGCAAGTGCGCTGCCGTTGTCAACGAGCAAAAGTCGGCCCGTGGTGTTATTGACGAGTTCGTCAACGACGCCGTTGAATGGATCCAGCGCGGAAACAAGCTGATTGCCAAGCTGTAAATGCCATTTAAACCGAAACAAGAAAAAATATGTGTAAGAAACATGTGCAATGCCTCTGCTCAGGCTCGTCCTAGGCTATCGGTGTTTCTTGGTTATTTCCTTTGTCATATATCCTGTAGATTAGAGAGCATCTGAATAACGATTCCAAAAAATGGGAAAAAATACTGCTAAACACAAGATCAAAACAAAACCGTAATCTGTCACATTGCTGCATCTCGAGTCTATTCTGCTATCGTGTGCAAGCCTCTTCCCACCCAAGGTCATGCAATGCTGCGTTGCCATGCTACATTGACATGTGATACCGCCCATGTTGCCGAACTCGCCGCGCCGACCTTTCCCCACAATTTTCTCTTGGCGCCCCCAGGCTCGGCGACCGCGCTCGCGCACTCCGGACGGCTTGCCCTTTTCGAGACGAACCACCGAAGAAGACTAAATAATAAATTAGGAACCCCTCTTCGAGACGAACCACCGAGGAAGACTAATAAATAAATAATTAGGAAGAAAAGGGGAAGAGGTCTAACTAAACCGATAAATCTCCGCACGCTGTGTCCCCAGCGACCGACCGCTGGGCATCAACCGCGGGAAGGAACACGGAATGCTTCGTCTTGTCATCTTTTGAGCTACTGTAACAGGCAACATCCCCAAGCGGCAAAATTACTGTCACTCATATCGACCAGTCTTTTTGAAATTCGTTTTTTTTTTTTTTGGTAACCTTGTCCTTGTCAAACCGGTTTTGGATCCTTCCCCCGAGTCGTTTTTGCCCGCTTCCGCGTCCATAGAAAATTGTTTACCACAGAAAGACAAGGGAAACAAGAAGAGGGAACAAAAAAAAAGTCTTGCAAAATTATGAATATGCTCCTCGTTGCGCGTAGATCAAACTCGCCCCTATCAATCCCGATGGCCTCTAAGCACCCCGCAAACCCTTCTACCTATAAAAAAACAGACAGCCCATGCTTTCCCGTCACTGGAATACTTTTTTTCGTGGACTTTTTCCTTTAGCTTTCTACCCAAGGCCATATTAACCTTGCCGGTGATGGACACGAGCCTTAGTTGCCAAGGTATTGGCGGATGGCACCCTGGAGGCGCGTGGCCCCTTCGCCAACGAGATTGCTCAGGTTCTCCAGGTCGTCGCTGGCCGTGATTCCAAACTTGCGTACAAAGTCCTTGGCGGCCGACTCAAGGTCACCGTACTCCTCCTCGGGTTCGTCCTCGGGGCGGCCAAAGTAGGCGTTGGATGAGATGGATGTCGCTCCCTCGAAGCCTTGCAGGCGCGTCTTGGCCTCGGCCTGCGAGTTGGGGTCGTACGCACCCTTGCCAAAGTATTCGTCCGACGAGATGCCCTTCTGGGCGCCGAATTTGCTGCGGGCATAGTTATCCGAGTCGTCTAGGAGTGAAACATGTTAGCTTGCGGCATGATTGCATTCTCGCATCGTTAAGCTTACCAACGGGGGCCTTGACGGGACCAACAGAGCCAAAGCCGCCGGCATTCTTCTTGGTATCCTTTGCGGCAGCAGCCTTGGGGCCGCCGATCTGACCAAAGCCAAGTCGAGCGACGCCCATGCCGAGTCTCTCTACCTCGGCGTTCGACTTTTGCCGAATATGTGATGAGCCTCCCTGTGCTGGGCTCACGGGAGTCGGCGAGATGATACTTGCAGCGGAGCCGGAGTTCACGGGTGCCTGCTCTTCCTCCGCATCGGGGTCGTATCCAAGCTTGGCGATGCGATCGGCCTCCTCCTTGGCCTTCTTCTCCGCCTCGTCAAAGTCGATGATGTCGCTGGTGACCTTCTTGGCCCCGAGCTTCGTTGTTTTCTTGGCCCCAAGCACGTTGGTCTTGCGGGCGGCGCCTGTGGTCGTTGTCTTTCTCAGAGCCGCGGACGAGGTGCGGCTGGTGGTGGGTTTGGCGTCGGCGGCGGCGGCATCCGGTTTGGCCAGGGACGACGCAGATCGAGAGCCATCCTTTCCGGCATTGATGAAGGGAGACGGGGTGCGACCAACTACGGGCGGTGTGGCGGTACGCGAGATTGGAGGAGTTGGGCGCTTAATGGCGGGCTTGTCCCAGGAAGAGAAGAAGTCGTCCTCCGGCTCACCCGCAGGTGTCGAGGAAGCGTCGTCGGCACCGTCCGTGATAACGACCTCCTCGGGGTACGCTTGCGCATCCTTTGCAGCACGTCGCTTCAGCTCCTCTTTGTATTTGGTGGCGGCATTGGACTGGTATTTCGTCTTGGGGTCCTTGCTGTTGAGGGCGGCCGTGCCGCCGTTGGCGCGGAAGAACTTGGACGCAGACTCGTTGCCGCCCACCTTCATCAACCGCAGCTGCTCCCATTGCCATTGATCGAGGTTCGTAGAGCGGACAAAAGAGATGTGAACGCCGAGGTTGCGGTGGTTGGAGGAGCAGTCGAGGCACAGATAGATGCCGAAAGGAACGGAGGTCCAGGTGGGGTTGTTTTGCCCACAGTCGAAGCAGGTCTGGTCGCAAACGGGATTCGTTAGCCGTAGCTACCGGATGGGTATCTCCAGCTAGATACTCTACGAACCTTGTTAGGCAGCTTGGACTTGAGCTTCTCAAAGATCTTGTGCGACTGCTGTTTCGTCGCGAGGCCA
Source organism: Cordyceps cicadae (assembly GCA_002968875.1). Classification (NCBI taxonomy): domain Eukaryota; kingdom Fungi; phylum Ascomycota; class Sordariomycetes; order Hypocreales; family Cordycipitaceae; genus Cordyceps; species Cordyceps cicadae. Next base: position 338,280 of record MWMN01000019.1, on the reverse strand, counting down.
CTCATCTTGGCGGAGGGTTGGCGGGGGAGGCAGAACGGGTGTAAACAGGCAGTATGAAGAAATTCAGGCGGCGGGATTTGACTTGGCAATCATGTGAGATTCGAAACGTATAGCCAGCGATCAAAAAATTGCTTGGTCGCTCGTGAGTATTCACAATACGGAATAGGGAGACTGGAGGTGAGGACACAACAGGGAGAGGGCTATGTGGGTAAAGTGGCATGAAGGGAAATCGTCAATCGTCATTGGATGAAGCCTTGGCAGAGGGCCCCACCCAGATATTCTGCCGAGGGCGGTGGGCCGTCGACTACCAGAATTGACTTGGTACTTGGTGATACTTTGAACCCAGCTATATGAGATCAAATCCATCCGTTGGTAGCTCTGCGATACTGTATCGCCTTATGGTTCTTGTCGTACAGAAAGAATCTGAGGACATGCACGCGCAAACTTGGACATTATGAAGCCCGTCAACTCCCTTGCGGCCCTACGCCCCTCCAGAAGCTTCCTTGCTACGGCCACCAGCACTCGCGCTTCAATAGCTCGATCGTATGCGACACAAAATAGCCAGGGACCGACTCCCTTAGGGCCAAAACGACGAGCAGTAACGCCATTCAACGATGATGGCTACGTCCCATGGAAGGAGCTGTCCATTCCAGAAAAGGCGGCCCGCGCCACTCAACAGAGCTTCAACTTTGGACTAGTCCTCGTCGGTCTCGTGGTCACAGTTAGTACTCTCCAAGGGCGGCCTATGGCAATTCGTTGGGCCATTCTCTGGATTCTTTCTGACCTTGTGGTGATAGGGAGGAGTAGGATACCTTTTATGGACAGACGTCTTTTCACCAAACAGCAAAACAGTCCAATTCAACCGAGCCATCGACAAAATCAAAAAGGACGAGCGATGTCTAGAACTTTTCGGCGACGCGAAGAAGATTCTTGCCCACGGAGAGGAAACCAACAACAAGTGGCAGCGCGCTCGACCTCTGGCGTAAGTTGGTAGAGATGCGACAGCGGGATGGCCATGCAAGTACTGATGCCATCAAAGATCATCGGAGCGTGTGGATAAACACGGCGTGCATCACCTCGTCATGCACTTTCATGTAAGACATGCGCTGTTACCGCGATGGAAGTCATTCTAACCACGCTACACAGGTGGAAGGTCCACGCAATCACGGCGTAGCTCAAGTTCACATGGTGAAGCTCCCCGGCCACTCCGATTACGAGTACAAGTACCTTTTTGTTGAGGTCAAGGGGCATGGAAGAATATATCTCGAGAACGCCGACGCGAAGAAAGCAGATTCTGGCAAGAAGTCGTTTACCATGTTTGGAGTGAAATGGGATTGAAGCGGCTGTGGGACAGCGTCTGTCGGGGCAGAAGTTTCTTTTGGCGCCAGCGACGGATTCCCTGTATAACTTGTATACTATTTCAGCATCATGAGACGCCGCATTCGTTTGGCAATGAAAATATGGGAGACAGCACGAGCGATTGGCGGAAACGACATACTAGGAAGCCAATCCTTGAGGTTCAACTTGAAGCCATGCTGAGTGTCGCTGCATTGGGGTGGACAAATTGGATCATCCTGTTGCGGATTGTGTATGCGAACGATATACCGAGATGCTCATGAACGCCCAAGTTTCTCATGATAATATCGACTCAATGGCTGATACACAAACACTTGGACGTCGATTCCCAGGGAGGTAAGAAAGCGAACACTTTCGTCAGAGGGGGGCGGGGGCTATCCGAACACGAACTACGACATGATCAACATCATAGCCAATTGATGGATGTAGATACTCAGAAACACCAGGAGGGACCAATCTACCCGGGACAGCTCGCTGACAGCCTAGCTCAGACCTGAGTTCTCTGATCAACCGCGCCTTGAAGCCGGGGTAACGCAGGTCACGCTGTATCTGTGGTGTTGGTTGACTTGCTATCAGCACATGCTTTTCGAATACTTGAAAGAGACACCTATGTAGAGGTACAAGCGCGCTCTCCACATGACAAGTATCTTGTTTTTCTTTACTTCTTTTTTTTTTCTTTTTTTTTTAGGGCGATAGTGGCATTTCCAAGCCCAGTCTCATTTCCTCATGGCGGGGATTCATCTTCACACGCCCCCTCGAAGCCATTGTCTACGGTGTCGGAGATTCGACTACTTCTGACGGCAATACGAGCAAGTACCCTCCGAACGGAGAGACCGAATTGATTCAGGCGACCGGAGACCGTCGGAGGGTGTGTGGTTAACATAAACGTGGCAACACGGAGGATGAGGCTCTGCGATAGGGCCCATTGCTTCCCCGGACGACGGCGGCGGCCTGGGAGCGGGGGGGCGGCGGGGCCGGGGCGAAGATTGAGGGGGGGACCAAGCTCGACCGGGGTTTTCTGGTTGAAGAGGAGGAGATGATAGATAGTGAAAGTTGCGAAAGGGAAGAAAAGAAAAGCATGTGAAACCGGTCATGGCGTCAGAAGAAGGTGGGTGGGTGCGTAGCATCGCGAAAGATAGAGGCGATGGGTATGCACGATCCCGCGGCACCAAGGCGACAAGGCTACAAGGCCTTGTGGGGGGGACCGAACAAATCCATGGGCAAAAGCGGATAAAGCGGCCAGCCGGGATTTTTCTTTGTTGGAGAACCGGGGATGAGAGGTGATGTGATAGTCAGCACGAGCTCCCCAAGTTACATGGCCAAGTCAAATCCCTGTCGCGATAGCCGAACGCGATGATGGGATTTTCTTTGTTACTAGTTACTAGTTACTAGTTATCATTAGTGCTGTTCGCGTGTGTGTGTGTGTGCGTGTGTGTGTGTGTGTTGTTGCTGAGTCTCCCTGTTAACCTCGGCTATTGAGCACCAACAGCCAGCCTCTTCACGGCCAACGGCCAACGGCGGCCAACGCACGGGCTTTGTTAACGCGACGCCCCGATTCCCATTTGGTCATCTAGAGCATCATCTGATTATTTTTTTCGTCATTATTCAACACTCGCTTCATTTCCCATCTATTTATCGACCGGCGCGACCGGTGCCACGGTGCGCGCGCGCGCTCTCTCTCGGGTCTCTTGAACCAACTACGTCCCTACCCAGCGGAGTTATCAGCTGTGTACTCAAAGACCAGACACAGACACACAGACGACAAGATGAGACGGTCATGCAACTTGGGAAATATCCACGGACAGTAGGGGACATTGCAACCGAGGTTCAAACAGTTGAGATCCAAAAAAAAAAAAAAAAAAAAAAAAAAAAAAAAAAACACATCACGCAGCGCTAGTTGGGAAGCCGTGGATAGAGATCGGAGACCGATAGGCACGATTCCCGTTCCCATGCATGATACGTGATACAGAGGAGATGACCATACGGGAATCAGGTTGACATGCCTGCTAGTTGCTAGTTGTTCCGAAGCTACGCTACAGTTGATGCCGCACACGCATCTCTTGCTTGCACGACAACAGCTGGTCTTGCTTTGATGTTGTCTGGCTTTGATATTGTCTTGTCTTTAATGTTGTCTTGTCTTTAATGTTGTCTTGTCTTTGATTGCATCTCAAAGATTACAACCTGATCCCGACTTGCGAGCCTTGAGCCTTTCTCCGGCTGGCCAGACCTTGTTCGCGATGATGAAGTCTTGCTGCTGTAGCTTAAAGCCCCCCTCCCCCCGGCGGTCGATCCATACGACGATCATGACTCGCTCGACTTTCTCTTTTCTGGGCATCATGGCGTCCCTTTGCAACTGATGTTGTGCCCACGGGCCCTCATGGACCTACGATGCGTTTCGCCATCATATGCAAAGGTGACGGCGCGAACCCCCCCTCTCCTCCGGACGAAGCCTAGTCGGTGCTTCGTGTGGCAGGCAAGTCAAGTCGGGATTGTGTTGATTCGGCGATACCGGGCTTCGGTTAAGACAAAAAGGCAAACATAGTACATCTACATGATGCTCTCCAGGGCGGACGGCTTCATTTCCGCCAGTAGACTACCGTGGCCGGTTCCGTTTCGCTACGGAACGGGTTTCACCGGCACAGTAATCAAGGACAGAGTTGATGTAAGAAGTATGTAGGTAGAAAGAAATAAAGGAAGGAAGAGAAGAGGAAGAAAAGGAAAGGGAAAAGGGGAATTTTATTCCACACGCACCTCATGCAGTCGTCGCGCGCATATATGCATGCATGCATGGCATCGTCAAAGAAATGCAGCGCACTTTTGACAATGGGATGAGCAGTCAAGGAAATCAAGGCATTTATTAATTTGTTCCATTGGCTCACAGCGTCGCACTCGGGAAGGCGGGAAAGTAGACCAGTCGTGGTGTCGCGTTGGATGAAACCGTTGATCTAAATTGAGATTGACTTTTTGACCTTTTTTTTTGTTTTTGACAAGGTTGGCTTGTTTCGTGGTTATTCATTACATGTAGCTCTATTCTCAGCCAGCAACAGCAAAGTCGCGCGGCGCATCGCAAGGCAAGCAAGCCTCTTCCATGGCCTTGTTCTTGTGGTATACGTACATGCAAATACAACCACACAGACATTGAGCGTGGGGAGCTAGTCTAGTCTATAGCACATATAGTACTATGCATCGGAAGATCGAGCGGGATTCGAAAGGAGAGGGTAGATCAGGCCATGCAGATATATGTACACAGCCTAGTAGGATTATGCGGTATGCTGCTGCTGCTGCTGCTGCTTCTGCAGCTGTTGCAACTCTCTCGGGGCGGAGCAACAGCCCGTCTGATGATAACGGCAGAAAGAAAGAGGCATCCCATCCCAGGAGCCCCGGGAGCTGACTCGTTGAATGAATGGATGGATGGATGGATGGATGGTACCGACAGCTGGCTCCCCTGCAGGTCACTGCTGCAAGGGCCGGCCTCGTTCAAATTCCAGCCCCGTGCCTGGCCGGCACTTTTGTCCATTTCTTACACGATTCTTGCCTCTCTTCTTTTCTTCCTTGTTTTATGTTATTATTAGTGATGAGTGACAGAACAAATCAGGCAGCCTCGTTTATACCCTCCCCATCATAATCCCCACGCCGCTCCCTCTCCGCCGCCGATATGATGGCAAACTTGGACGGGGACAATAATATTATGTACGCATTGGGAAGGAAAAAAAAAACGCATTTCCACAGAGAGTTCCCGTAGTGAGTATGGCTCCCGCCCAGCGCCAAGCCAAGCCAAGCGGAGTGGCTGGATGGATGTGCCATTCGTTGCCTGGGTGGCTGAGGAACTTAGCTGGGTGTCTAAAAGATTGGTTGATATCAAACTATTATAACGCCATTCTCCATCTTTGTATCTTGGTATTGCATTGCAAACCAGGTATCCTCCTTCTCCCCCCCCCCCCAACCCCCCGCCGTTTTGGAATGCGATGCACGTGGGGGGACAGGATGAAATGCTTTCCTTGCCTACAGACCTAGCGCAGTACAGGTAACTAGTTGGTTACATGCTACGGAGTAGTTGTAACTAGAAACCTGCTCAGAAAATGCTGCTCCGAGATTCCCCGAGGCTGCGAGTCACGCCAGGCCCCATCTCAGGGACGGCAACTAACTACAGCGGGGGGGAACATGTTCGCGGGTAGTAGGAAACTAATATGAGGCTACATGGACTTGTTTTAGTAGATGGAAGAAGAGGACCCAGCATCTCCGTCCATGTATCCATCTGCAATCTACAGCTACAAACTTATAAGCGCTGTGACATGTCGATGGCCAGCAACATGGCGTCGCCCCAAGGCCATCGACTTGGGCCGGCCCACGCGCCGCTGGGCAAAGCATAAGATCAATAGGTAGGTGACCAACTAACTTAGTTTGGGGCGGCGGCATCACCAACAAACAATCTACCCACGGGGCAATGATTGCACCGGGGTTGACTCGCGCCTCCAAGGGGGCGGGGGGACTTTCGTCGGAATCTGAGAACCGATCCGTTCCCCAGAAGCCGGCAGAGGGGAAAGAATGCTGAGCCGAGCGCCCAGGGGGGGGGGGGGGGGTTCCGTTCGCTTCTTCATCTTCTTACTGATGCGTAACAGAACAAGTCATGACAGATTCATCAGCGCAAGCAATACAGCACCTTCTACCGACTGCAACGTAACAAAAGGACCTGCCGGGAAGCGAAAAAGTGCCCCCCATATTCTCCCATTGTCTCTCACCTTGGAGTAGCCGCTTTGGGTGACGCCGAGATTGTGTGGTCTGACCGAGTGAGCCCTGGGACCTTGATGGATAAGCAAAGTCCATAAGTCCACAAGGCCAAGTATAGGTAATGAAAGTCCATAATTTGCTCGTGTACGAATAAGCCGACCGCGTGGGCTTGGGGTGGTGTGTGTCCATTTTGTCCGAGAATGTACCCTGCATCCCTGCATAGCCAGGACTTGGGCTTGATATCAAAATCAAGAGACAATTGTACCGAAATCACCGTACGACGAACGCTGGAGCTTTGTTGATCGGCATTGGCATTGGCATCTAGCTAAAGTTCCCTTGTTAATCATCCGTCAAATGCTTTAGGGAAGGGGGGGGGATGGGGCTGCTTTCATCCGTAGATGGAAAAGGGAAAAAGATGATGTAAATCAGAAATAATGTAGAGATTGACAGCCCAAGGTGAGTCTTTGCTTTGCCCAACTGGTTCAGTCGAGGCGCCGTGGTAAGTCTTCGTTGAATACTGAGTATCATTATTAATATTTATGAAAAAAAAAAAAAAAAAAAAAAAAAAAAAAAGAAGGAAAACAGAGAAAACATGAATTCACTTTCGCACTAAATGTCCCTTTAAATTGTGGATGGCACAACAAACCATGTACCTCATCGGCAAAACGGCCAGCTTGCTAGCACCTGTCTCACGGAGAATGCGAGATGATGGCCTGCGGCAGGTGAACTAGACGACTATTTTTTTTTTTGGAAAAAAAAAAAGGCAGAAAACTCCGGGGCACGGCATCTTTTTCCGGGGTCGACGTCGAGGCTATCTTCGGCTTCGCCGACTAGACTGGGGTAAAGGGGGGGGGGGGTTCCCTCCGGAATGAGCTGTATATATTTGTTCCTGTTAACCTAGCTAGCGTGTCATCCATCTCATTGTGTGACTATCAGCATCCTTTCGCTTCTCTTGCGAGAGCTTGGACGCCAAATGAACATGATTATTGTCATGACACCCCCTCTCCATCTCCCCATCTCCCCACGACCAGGGAATATGTAGTAGATAGTATGTATGAACAAGCTTAACTAGACGTAAGAGGTAAGAATTTGACGGGCCGTTTGCCTACCAATAAGCGTCTGGGAAGAATGAAGTAGGAAAGGAACGACATGCTCTCCGCAAGCCCCGTGAGCCCTTCCCCAGATTGCTCATCAGCTCGGCGCCTCTTTCACATGTTTAACCAACTACTGATAACCAACTACTCGTTTCATATCTTGTTCCAAATCGGGCAGTATCCTGATTTACCGCCATCCATCCATCCATCCATCCCTTCCTCCCTACCCAGCCATCATCTCCACCCCCACAGTTTGGTCTTTCTTCCTTCTTCTCTGCCCGGTTGCCCAGTGTCTATACATAGAAATTGCTCATTAAGTGGACATGGCTTTTGATCTTTTTTTTTTTTTTTTTCTAATTCTTTCCCCCTTTTTTTTTCTCTCTTTTTCCCCTCTCGTTCTTCTCTCTCGTTTCTCAGCTTCAAATTGTAGATATACACCTCTCTACAACCTTGGTGAAAGACGAGAAATGGAACAGAGCATGTCATCAGCATGTCATCCCACACCCTCTGCACTCCTCCAGCCGGCACTCCTCCAGCCAGCCGCAACGGTCCTTTCGTCACGCATAACCAGCCGCCCCCTTGCCGCGCCGTTGAAGTTAGTTGGTCGCCATACGCCTCATCACCACCGGACAAGGAAGGACGCAGCGGAAGGGAGGATTGCACCCCCTCCCCCCACCACCCCGATTCTGTCAATTGATCAAGGTTGTGGCTTGCGCCCCTTGCCGCGGCACTTCGACGTCGAACCAATGGTAGAGTCGCTGGCCGGGCGTGTTCCGTCGGCGATAGGATGAACAAGGTTACAGTAGAGGCGGCAGCCAAGTAGTTAGTGCCGTGTTATCGAATTCCGTCCGCCCCCGTGTGGACGGACCGAATATCTGTCCATCTATGTATCCGTATCCGTGCATCTGCGTACCTACATATGTATGTATTCAACTAACTAGCTGACTGGAGCGACCCTTGTCTCTTGATGGCAACGGGATGCGCAATCGTCCTGTTGTTCCGTGTGTTTCATCACTCCCTTTCCCTTCATGTTGCACGGCATAGACGCCTGGCCGGGCAAATGACGGGCACCATGTCAAGTCACCAAGCCACCACGCAGTAGTCAGAAGGAGGCTTGGCCAATAGACTACGCCATGACAAGAAATTGTTTGCCGCATATTTCGAGTATAATGGCGGTCAGGGTTGGGTTGGCTCGCACCAGCTTCCCAGACGCTATTGATAGTTTCATTTTAATCCAATCAGTCGTCGTGACGTGTTTGTTGCTTTTATCTAGCCAGTACTTTGCACCCGTAGCAAGTTTCTTGTTGTCCTACAAAATTATGTAATTTTCCTAAATCATGATTCCCAAGGATAAGGCAGGACAAGCCCCATGTCAATATGCACGGCCTTGTATGGAATCTCCCCGCACCACAGGGCAACCTTGCCTGTCTATTCTTGTTTCTCTCTCTCTCTCTCTCTCTCTCTCTCTCTCTCTCTCTCTCTCTTTCCCCCCTCTCTGGCATGTTCCTTTGTCCCTCAGCTCCTTTCCGCGAGGCAGGCCAAGGCAGCAATTGCAACCCCACGGGCAGCCGGTTTGCCTGCATAGCCCGCGCCAAGCTTCGGGCTACATACGCAGGTGCCAGGCCGGGGGAGGGAAAAAAAAGACAAGTCCGCAGCCTGTCAAGAACAAGGTGGGTTGGGGATTGTCGTACCCCTGGGAGCCTGCCTGGGAGGGAGGGAGGGGGGGGACAGGGAGTCCGGCATCGTCAATCTGCGTAGGGAGGCTATACGCGGCGCCTGTTATGAGCCGCCACGTATCGTAAAAACAAACAAGGACAAACAGGCGGCCAATGACTACTAGTTAGCAAGTTGGCCGTCGCTTGTCGCTTTGTATTTATAGATGTATTTGTTTCGAGACCCATTCTGGTGCCCGCCTTTGTCCTCGTTCAACATTTGCCAGAGTTGGCCAGAAGCCGCGATGGAGACGGAGAAGCTCCGAAGGCAACCCCCTCGGCGGCCGAGACGGGTTTCTGTTGTCGACAGAGTCATGGTCCCAGGCATAGCGGGCGCCAGCTATTAACATTGAGGCTGCATCAAGGCACGCATCAAGGTGTGTGTATGCGTGGCTTGCCCGTGTTCCTTGACCTGTTATGCTATATGGGCAAGTTCGGACCACGCTCAGGGCCAAGGATCGGCCTAGCTCGAGCACGGAGAGAGGCAGCGCAGGCAGCTAATAAGAGCTTCTTGTAGCTTTTGGACGTTTGTTGGTCGCCAAACTTGAGGTTCTGCAGCCACCGAGACGATGAAACACTACACTTGTTTCGATGCACGCTTGCTTGGTGTATTTGGGGAGAGGAATGAGAGCCATGAAGGGGATGAATTGGATAAATAGGAAAAGAGGAGGGGGGGGGGGGGGGGGGGGGGGGGGGTAAGGCATTGTTTACATGGGCTGAACCTTGTTCCCCCTTCCCATGCGGTTACATGCAGCTGGCGTCCATCTAGACCAATCTGTGTGCCGATCAAGCGGTGTCTAATAACGGAAGTATGGGCGGCCGCGCGTTGTCGAGTTTGATATACATCGGGGTAACTGGAAGGAGTGAAAAGAAAAAAGAAGAAGAAGAAGAAGAAGAAGAAGAAGAAGAAGAAGAAGAAAAGGGAGGACTGCACCACTGCACCACTGCACCACTGCACCACTTCATCAGAGAATCACGTTGTTTCGGCTGCAGAGGTGGGATCATGGGGGCGGGGTGCAGCTGCCCGTTTTCTCAAATAATACAATAATACGTACCTGTGTGTACGTACGTACAGTACCTCCGTACATACAACTAACTACCTTGGTCATCATCATACAGACAGAGTAACTAACTAGTCAACTAACTCGGTTGGCGAGTTACTGTCGCATAATAACGTAATCTTGGACCGGGCGATGCATGTCCGCCATGACTAGGCAAGGTATCTCTCTCTCTCTCTCTGTGTGCTCTCGGTGTTGATGATTATAATTGCAAAGTCAAAAAATACCGCAGAAAATGACTCAATTCGATCGATGGACCTTGGGGCCAGTTTTGAGTCTTTAGTCTCCAGTCCAGTCTCCAGTCTCCAGTCTCCAGTCTCCAGTCTCCAGTCTCCAGTCTCCAGTCTTCAGTCTTCAGTCTTCAGTCTCCATTCCCAGACGTCACCTGCTTCCTTTGCTTCCCTGCCTGCCCTCTATCCTCTCAACGCTTGGCCTTGCATCCATCACCTAACTAGGTAGGCAAGCAAGTATGTCTTGTGCCTTTTTACATCGTTACATTTTTACGTCCGCTCGCTAGCCTCCGGTCTCCGCTCGGGACACTTCTACAGACAGAGCAATGCCTCCCAATTTGAGTTGCGGCCAAGATTGCATCTTCATCTGAGCCGGCCGACCGCCGACCGCCGACCGCCGCCTGTCATCGGCTCAACCTCGACCCCCCCTATAACTCCCTCGCTATGGACCTACTTACCTCTAACTGACTACTGACCTACAACTATGTAGGTACATGGCGACTACTACCTTATTAGTACCTGTTAACGTCAACCCAAAACTGATCTAGGTAGATGAAGCCCGCATATGCCGCGAGATACAAGGCATCATCACCTACCCACCCCCTTCCCCAAGGTACCTCCGAAGGTACCGAGGAGCCGACCGATTCTCCCACCTTACCATGATCGATGGCGCTTCCACACTAGAAAAAAAAAAGAAAAGATAAACCCGATGCATGCTACTAAGATGAAGAACTAAAACTGAAACTAAAAATGAAAATAAAAATAAACACAAATTAGAAACAGGAAACAGGAAGGCAAAAAGAAATATCCGGTAAATTAGCTCGCCCGGATAAAAATAAAACGGCATCTTCGGAAAAGAGTTGGCGTCGCCGAGTTGAGAACGAATGACGACATGCAACGAGGGAGTGGTGCGTTTGACACAACTCGGCAAGCAAGCCCACTGATTGAAGAAAGAAAGAAGGAAGAATGGGGTTAAAAGAAAAAAGAAAAAAGGAGAGAAGGAAAAAAAAACGCCCTGTGCTCCTGGGGTCCCCAGCCCGTCTGACCCTGACCTCCCTCTCCCTCCTCCTCCTCCACACAGGGCAACTCGACGCCCTGGAGCAACCCCGTGGGCTGCCCACGTTTTCGACTTAGTCACCGCTGCTGGCGCTGCTGCTGGCCACATCGTCCACGTCCACATGCCCCTCCCTCCCAGTCGGATTAGCTGAACAAGGCGAATTTAGTGGGCAGCCTATTTTATGTGTGTGTGTGTGCGTGTGTGTGCATACATGTGAGAGGGAGGGTGTCTGCTGCAACTTGGTGGCTGTGTCATCACCGTTCTTGGGCTTGGGCATGATTCTGCCACCTTGCCCCTACAGTCAGTCCAGTCAGTGGCGCCCTACTTGCCCGCCTGCCTGCCTGCCATCGGTCCCAACAGTCACAGCTTTCAATCAAGGCCTCAGCTCTCAGTCCATCTTCTAGTGATTCTCATTTGGCTGGCTGATGCTTCTCGTGCTGATTGCGCTGGGTTTATTCATGTAAATAAAATAAAAAAAAGGTACTAGTCCAAATATTATAGCTCCCATTCAGCAGCCAGACAAAATAAAGTAAAGAAGAAAAAGATGAGAGACTAAGCCTAATAATGCGCCAAGAAGTGGTGATGTCTATCAAGTCCCGTCCGTTCCATGTAGTTTCCTGTCCGTAATGTCCCAATGTTTTTTTCTCTTCTGTTGCACAACAAATGCGAGCCCTGAAAGCAATCTGAACGCAGAATCGAGACCAATTCAAAAGCAACATCTGTACTCGGGCGCCGTAGCGGCCTGTCTCTGTGGCACTGCCGGTACTGAGGGGAAGCGGCCGTCTGTGTACAACCGTAAACGCCAGTGTCTATCCTTTAACCATCTATGTTCCCAAGTCATCGTAACGTCGTCGCTGTGGCGGTTGTGAGGCGGCTCCTAGGCGCGATCCATCAAGTCACCGCCCGCGAGACTGCCAGTGGCCGAACTGCGGCCGCTGTTGCCATGGTAGCCCTGCTCAGAGAGAAGGTCCTGCACCGCAACCTTGGGGGCCTGCGGCACCGGCAGCTTTCTCTGGTTGCCGTCTGGCCGGCTGAGAATGTCCGTCAGGGACATGCCAGTGCTGCGCTGCGTGCTGCTCTGCTGCAGAATCGGCGGGAAGGCAGGTGTCTCCAAATGAGGCTCCATAGGAGCCAGCGCTGGCGTCGTGTGCTGCAGCGATAGGTTGCGCAGGCTGGGCAGCTCGTAGCCAGAGAAGGGGCGGAGACGAGGCGAGTGCGCAGGCGTAGCAATCGGCGTGTGGTCAGGAGTGGGCGACAGAGAGTCGTGAGAGAACGTGGGAGACGACGGCGCCGTCGAGTTGGGTGAGTTGGGACGAGACCGCTTGATGTGGCGGATCGAGCTGTGGTAGTGATCGTCCCCGTGGTCCTCGCCCGAGTGGCATCTTGACATGTGGTACGAGCTCAGGCCGGCAGGGTTGCCGCGAGGGTGGTGAGCGCCGTTGCTGTAATACGGGTGGTGACGAGCCGAGTGACCGTGACCGAGGCTCTCCCGCTCTACCTGGTGTGCAGCCTTTGCAAGCATTGGCATGTCGCCGCTGCGGTTGTAGAGGTGAGAACCAGCATGGCTGGGGGCAAACGAGGCAAAAGAGTGCGGCGGCGAGACGTTGGGCGAACCCAGGGTCGAGGTAGGAGCGGACCGAATCGTCTTGGGGGCAGGCGGGGGAGCCATGAGGCCCTCCGAGTGCATGTGGTGAGGCAGACCATGGTGGACTGGGTGCTGCTGGTGGTGATGATGATGATGATGATGCTGCTGGCCCTTGTTGCCACGACGAGAATTGGGGTTGTTGTGGATTCTCGAATGCCTAGTCAGTTCATCGGAGCGAGAAAACTTCTTGGAGCAGCCTGGGAACTGGCAGGCATGAGGCTTCTCGCCGGTATGAGTGCGGATATGTCTGGTCTGATGCTCGAGGCGGTGGAAAGCCTTATCGCACAGAGGGCATTTGTAAGGGCGAGGCAGCTCCGTCGTCGTCGTGTTGGACTCGGAGGCTTGAGAGGTGGGCAGGGGCCCGTTAGGTTTGATAATGCTGACAGCAGCGGAAGCCATGTCTCTGTCACCTCGATGGAGGTTACTGCTTGGATCAGGACCAAGAGCGTGGTGTTGTTGTGGTTTGTGGTGAAGAATATTCGACAGCTCGACGGCTGACTGTGCTCGTTGCATGTGATCGATAAGCGGCGAGCAGATCTCAAATCCTTTGCGGGGGCAAGTACGCGGAGAGATGTAGAGGTCGATCTCGTTGATGGAGCAGTATAGTAAATTCAAATTGACGACTGCTGTTGAATGCAAGAGTTAACTACTCGGTGAGTGTGCGGAAACGAATGTTGCAGGTGCGAGTTGTGGTGAGTGAGGAGGGTGAGATGTTGGCGTGAGTTTGGATGGAAAGAAACGGAATCTTTTTTTTTCTGCGCGGGGAGAAGGACGGGTTATAAAAGGCGGGCTTTTTGGGGGGGGACGAGGTACACCTGAGCGAGTTTGTCGAGGTACCTCCCTCACCTACCTCGACGGGGCCCTGGCTGTGCAGCAGGCACATGCTTGCGGCCCGCTGTAACTTCAAGGTCTGTGGTCAACTACGGAAGGGATTCTACGGAGTACAGCGACCTGGAATAGACTTTAGCGGGTGCTCTGGGGGAAGGGCGTGAGAGGAAGGTACGGGTGGAGAGTGAGCGGTACATGTTGCTGTTTGAAAGTCATGTACCTCATCCAGTCCGTTTTTTTTTTTTTTTTTTTTTTTCGAATCTTTTAGGGTTTTGCCCCCCCCTCCCCGACCCCCCATTCTCCCCCCCCCCCCCCCTTTTTTTTTTTTCGTTCTCTATCAGTAGGTAGAGCAGCAGCCTCTCCCCAGGCCAGTGGCAGGGCAGTGGCCAGGCGTCGACTGGACTGGGCTGTTTTTCCCCCCAGACCAGCTGTCTCGGACAGTGCAGCGTGGCCCCAAACTCCACAAATACCACGAATGCCGCAGTGCTTCGCCCCGGTTTTTGGGCTCTTAGGGGGAGGACGGAGGGAGGGGCGTGAGAATGGGGGCTCAGGGAGGGGGGTGCAAAAACCTAAAAGATTCGAAAAAAAAAAAAAGGGGGGGGGGGGGGGCCTGGTCGGGGTGGTTTTTTTTTTTTTTTTTTTTTTTCGAATCTTTTAGGTTTTTGCACCCCCCTCCCTGAGCCCCCATTCTCACGCCCCTCCCTCAGTCCTCCCCCTAAGAGCCCAAAAACCGGGGCGAAGCACTGCGGCATTCGTGGTATTTGTGGAGTTTGGGGCCACGCTGCACTGTCCGAGACAGCTGGTCTGGGGGGAAAAACAGCCCAGTCCAGTCGACGACTGGCCACTGCCCTGCCACTGGCCTGGGGAGAGGCTGCTGCTCTACCTACTGATAGAGAACGAAAAAAAAAAAAAGGCGGGCGGGGAAGGGCCTGATTGCGACAACGAACCCCCCCCCTAGAGCAACCCCAGTCATCCAGCCCAACAGGACGACAGGGCGGTAGCCTTGATAGAGGTGACGGTGCTAAAAAAAACATGAAAATTCTGTCCGGCACCCCCTACACTACTCCAGTTCCGACTCGCCCTGCGATGGATCCCCCACCATTCATCACTGTAACTCCTCCCTTCCCCAGCGATACTGTTACCGCCCCTTTCGGCACTACGGCGGGCTGCCTATGGCTGAGCGCTGGAGGATCCTCAGGTGAGATTTGGCAGCCCTTCCCCACCAACTGCCAGGGCCGAAGTCATCATGTAGAGGTATGTATCTCAGGCTTTCCAGGCAGCTGCTTCCACGGCGGCACAGGGGCGGAAAAGTCACAGCGGTGCTTGGCTGATTGGCCGCCATCCTAGCACAACCCATTCTCCAGGCTGTACGGATACCCAAGCCAGCCGGCTAGGGAGGTAAGTTTTGTGTGTTAGGTCACTAATAAAACCAGGCCGGGAGATAGGTGCAGTCGTGCTTTGCAAGTCGGTAGATAGGCAGATAGGTAGGCAAGGTAAATGGATGATAGGGAGTTGCCTAACTGGTTATCAGGATAGGATGGACGGGTCGGATAGGGCTCGATGGCTGCGACAGATCCTCCACTCCTTGCAGGCAGCACCATAGCGAGTGAGAAAGGGAGACGATGTTGTCGTTTCTGTCCATGATCTGGCGGTTTCGGGTCTTTTTGCCTGTTTGGCCTAGGATTGGCGAGCCCATGGGGAAGCTGGCCCGGCTGCGTTCCATCATCTGTCTCCGTCTCCGTATTTCGGTACGTACCACCAGTTACTGTCCCTAATCAATGTGACGATGGGAATCTGGCTGAGACATGCCTGGTACAACGCCCGCAGCCAGCAATAGCAGCGATCCCGCTGTACCTCCCCAGTAGCCGCAAGCTACCTACCTATCTCTCACAACCCCAGCTCTCCCAAGCCTGGGCTTTCCAGGTGCCTCGTCATCCCCTATTATCCCCCAACCCAAGACAGGTACGGGCAAATAAACCGGCTGTAACAGGATCGTCCCTTGGCCGGCTATTGAACTGGTGGTACGCAGTGAGAATAATCTCGGTTGCATCTGGTGCACAGAACCACCATCGTCTTACCCCGTGTTGCCTCCCAAATTCCGTAGGCCTCGTGCGAATCCGAATAGTGAACGGAAAACGCGGAAAAAATTGCACATGAGGAGAAGGGTGCAGGCAGGGTGTTGATCGGAGCTCGGCCCGCGGCCATCGACGGCAAGCTAATTTGTCTGCTGGGCCAAGTTCATTACTGCTGAGATGAGCTCACTAATAAGTGGGAGGCAAAGGTGCTACACACGGTACGGCCTGCAGGAGGCATGAAAGAAAAAGAATAGGTCAAGGGCCGACGAGAAAAGGCCCCCTCAAAAAGGCCCCCCTCATTCTTGGGAGTCATAATTTGGTAGACTCTCGCCAGCCACCTACCTACCTTGGGCAATGCGTTGCATGACGGGAGGATGGGCCAAGGTCCCAGTTGTATGTAATGGAATTCAAGCTATAATATTACTCCTTACGTTGTACTAGGTGACGGCATGGTACCAGCAAGCCTGCTGAAACTCTTAGTATTCACGAGATTTATTAAATTAAAGTAGCACACAGCGTCGCATTACGCAAATTTTCTCGCACCACGGCTCACGGCGTTCGGATCAGGATTGGGGGCCGCTGTTCGGTGAAATTCGAGAACCAAGCTTTTTTTTTTTTTTTTTTTCCACTGAAAACATTCACTGGACGTCGTCCACTCATTTCCCTTCATCCCAACAAAGTTCCAGTTGTTTTGTGGGGGTGAAGCACGGCACAGCGCGCGTCTCGATCAATGAGGAAGCGTCAGGCAGTAAGAATAGGATTTGGCGGTGGCTGGTTAGTAACGACGGGGTGGTGTTGCTCGTATCTGTAAGAGGTGACAGTAAAAATAGAAACGAATGAAGAAAGAGGACAGCTCGATGGTGGAAAGTAAAAGACGCCAAATACCAGTACATCGTTGGAGGAGTCAACGACGGGTGACGGTTGGTAGTTACAGATGCCAGGGTGACTGACTGATCATTCACGCCGCAATAACCACATCATGCCCCCCCCCCCCTCTCCCGCTTCATCCCAGATGCCCACAACAACTGGGCTCTACTCTGTCGGAATCGAAGAAATCGACTGCACGAGACCACTCGAGGCCAAGCCAACCAAGGCTTTCAGCAGTTGATCTCACCACCACCATCACCTACTTTCCTGCATCCCCAGCAATCTCTCGTAGCGAATCTAAGCGCAGCACGACAGCAAAAATTTGGACGGGGCAGGTACAGCAAGCAAGCAACAAGCCTGTCGGCCCCTTGGGCAGGAACAGAGACGAAGGGCATTTTCACGAGAAGAGGCAAACGAGTGATGCCTCCCTTTCCCAAACTCCATCACTGTTCTTTTCTTTTCTTTTCTTTTTATTTTCTTCCTCAGAAACATCCTTCATTTATTGCTACGCAATATCAGTACACCTCGTGTATCTGTCTGTGCCGTAGCATCAGCATGCTTCACAAACTTGATCAGGCCCATATGGTTCCAAGTTGCGAGATATGTGGGTCTCGTTCGGGCCAAAATCACGTACAATCGGATGACTTGGTGCGAGTGTGATGTGATGCATATGTATGTGGGTGGTGTGTCTGTCTGTCTATCCATCTGTCTGTGTCTGTGAGTATGCGGGTGTGGGATGAAGCCTGATGAAGTTTTCTTTTTGTCAAAGAAAAAAACTCGGGTTGAAAACAGGCAAGTCGTTGCGTTAAACCATGCTGCTGCAAACGCGCTGCAAACCCTGTGGCCTCACTGCGCGTCCCTCCTCATACGTCATGCACTGCCATGACGAATTGTTGCGTGTTTTTGCTCGCCCATGCCTTCATTTCTATAGCTTCTGTCATGTATGTACAGAGAGAAATTCTCGTAAAAAAAAATCATCAACTGCATGCTGTTCCCCAACAACCCCTCTCGTACTAGGCAGCCTTGCCCAATGTCTTGCTTGTTGGGAGCGTGGCCATCCACATCGTCCACGTCCACGTACTGTATACAGTATCCGTAGGTAGGTGCGTACGTACGTACTGCAAACGGACTCCGTGCATCATTCCGTCCACACGACTTCCTACCTCCATCCTCGAGTCCCGTTTTCTCTCACCCAAATTCGGACCCTGGATCTTGTCGTCTTGTCCCCTCACCTCCCCCTTTTTTTTTCCTTTTCCTCAAAGCCTCACTCGGCCGCCCTGTCGCAACCCGGCCAAGTGGTAAGTGGTACGTTATCCGGGCGGGAAAAGTTCCAGACCGACAAACGGACCAGCCACCGACGCCGCCATCTGCCTCAGCTCTATGCCTCGTTTTCCCTTCTGCCTTTCCCGCCTTTTGATAAGGACAACCAGTTCGCCCGTTGAAAACCCACCCAAGTATCGCGATTGGACAGGGGGCACATCCCTCTCAAATTGAAATGTCTCTGCCTACCGTCTGGGGTCCCCAGATACTCTAGCCAGCCAGCCAGCCAGCCAGCAAAGTTAGAAGAGGTCCCTTCTCCCTTGCGGGGTCTCTGTCATCTCCAGCGATTGGCACGGTCTGGCTTTTCTCTCCTCATCAGCACGGATTATTATTCGTTTTGTTTGCGCGCCTTCGTCATTTCAGACAGGCCAGCAGGCAAAGACAACCTCGACTGCACTGCCCACCTCTCGTCGCACATGGCGTTTGTCTGACCCAGTCAAGCCATGCAACCATTCTCGCGCCGACAACACCGAAGCAGGGCGCCAGTTAGTATTTTTTTTTTTTTTCTTCTTCTTCTTCTTCCCGACCCTCCGATGAATCCGTCATCTCCTGCCAACACGACAGGCTTGCTCCACGTCGGCTCACATGTCAAAACGTGCCAGGTGAAAACGTACCCCAGCTTATCGCCAAAGTTTAAAGAACAGCTCACCGTGGCACGCCAAGCTTTTCCTGGATCAAGTCACTCCAGAAAAAGTTTTCCCTCTACAGGGTGCGAGATGTACACCTCCCATTACCTCTTTCGGCTTTTCCGGGGCCGGCGCAAGATCTAAGATCTACTAACTCATTGCACTACTGACACTCCCTGTCCTGTCGGCCGTCTGTCCCGTCGCCGTCTCAAGCCGTCTGACTGGCGGGGAACTTCGGGATCTAAAACCATACCCCAGTCTCTGTCTCCCTTGTCGTTGTCCTCATAGCCACTCGCCGCCCCCTTGGCTGCTGGCTTTGGCCACTGCCGTAGCCTGCTTGCTGGCATTGAGTGGTGCCAAGTGTCAGGCTAATTGTAGGCGACAGGGCAGGGCGAGGATCGGTGCAAGCTGAGACTGAGTACTCACGAATATGGCCTCGTTCCCCTGGATTCTTGCGCCTTTTTATTTTCGCGCAAACGAAGGGGGCCGACGCCAATGCAGCTTGAAATTGGCTCGCCGCAGCACAAAGGCAGCGAACAGGCCAAGCCGTTCTCGTTAGCGCCCGTCCATGATTATTCGGCTCCTGGGGACAGGTGTCCCTTTCTACGGGGTAATGACGGCACTACTCTTGTTGGTCAAATGCCACATGCAGGACGACACAATAGCAGCAAAACGCTGTAACGTAATCCTGAAGTGTAATTCCGTGCTTCGGCACTCGCATCACCGGATTCTCTGACCAACAAAAAGGTCAGCACCGTTGACCTACCTTCCTAAACAAGTTCAAATGCGGAGCGAGACGGGAAGGCAGCGCCGCCGCCGCCGTCTGGGGGAAAACGATGGCTCGATTTGCAGTTAAAGCGCTTCATGTTCGAAGCCAGTTCATGGGGCGGCTTTTCCGTCCGACCTCTGTCCTCAGGAAACTGCAAAGCGTATGGACAATCAACGGGCATACACTGCCTAAACTGGTAAGGCCGAGCCATTTGAGGACATTGTTTACCAAGTCTCTGAAGGGAGCATAGTCGGTGTTGGCTTGTGATAGTGACTCAGCCGAGAGGGAAAAGGGCTGATTGATGAAAGCAAGACGGCATTTCCAACAACAAAATGCCGTCGCAAAATACTAGTGTTAACGCTGACTTCTGAGCTTGTACTGTAGGTCGACCAGAACAGGTAATTGTATGCAGACCCCAGCAGCCTGACGCAAGTCTTCGCGAGTAATTTTTACGCACACAACAAAGCGCACGGCACCCAGCACGCGGGAAAGGAACGCGGGATTGTCCAGCCCATAATAAAGCTGGCGGAATGGCCCTCGAGTCAAGAATGGGGTGTCAGCGCGCCAGCTCCCTGGACCGACCTGATTCCTGGAACTGGCTCCCCCACGATGCTGAGTCTCATATGCAAAGGAAGCGCAAACGCCGAGCAGGTAGCAAACAAATCTCATCTCCCCACCGGCATCTCATTCCATCTTCCGGTACAGGTTGCGTGTGAAGTTGAATCAATCGAACGCGCGGCGGCGACGACGGCGGCTCAGTTGAGTCAAGCTATGCAGCAGCAGTCGATCAATCAACCCCCCCATTGGCCATGATGAACTAGCCATGGTCAATGGCGTCTTTCTGTAAGTCCCCCTCGTTCCCCACGCTGGTGCCATGGTACTTCGTCTGATACATAAAAATCGCCGCGCCCCTCCGCTCAAACAAAGGCCCATCGCGGAGTTCTCATGCGCTTGGTGCTCAGAGGCCCGCTGGTTTTTTGGCGAGGCTAACTCGTGAGATGGAGGGGGGGTATTGGCTCGTTTGCCTAATATTAAGGATCTAGTGCATTGCGGAATGGCAATGCCATATAGTGGAGGATCAGAACAGCCCAGACCCTTCCCAAAGTGAGTTGTTGTGTTTCGAGATGCAAGTTCAGAAGCAGGCGGTCAAAAGCCGAGCCAGGTATGCGTACGGAGTACTCGGTATTGTCGATAAGTCGCGGTCTCTTTCCGTCTTTCTCTCTAGACTGAGCTGAGGACTCGAGACGCGAGCGGAGACGCGGGGCTCCGCTCAGTAGTCCAGAAGGCGCTGGAAGAAGAAAAGAAACAAGGCAAATAGACAGAGGGGAAGGGGCGATTATTGGCGAGGTAGGATCGTTAGTAGGAAGAGCCAGGCACTGTTTCGCGGCTGCTCTTGGTGACTGGCGGCTTTCCTTAGCCGACAACCTCGCGGTGGCCGCATCTTTCGTGACCCCTCTGTCTTTTATTAATAGAAGCAGCAGCAAGCAGCAGGCAGGGCGTTGCCGGCTTGAGCACCGTGATTGGGTAGCCTGTTTTTGATGAGATCTCGGTCACCGCGAGCCGGGGTTGCATGTACTGTATTGTATGTACGGGACACTGCCTACCAACCCTATGAATCGCTCTCTTCCTCCCCCCAACCCAGCCCTCACCATTCAAGCATCAAACCACCCGTGTCATGGCTTGTTGCCGCACCTTGATGTCCTTGTCCTTGTTTTATTACGGCGGGCCGCACAACGTTGTCTCTCGGCGCTGCAATGCTCCTCCCCCCACTCACACGCAGAATCCAGGGCGCGTGTTGTTGCAGGAAACTTGGTAGGGGCGGGGAGGGAGAGGAAATCCAAGTTTGGGGGAAGTTCGTCCCTAATAAAAAGAGCCAAATAGGTAGGTAGGTAGGTAGGTACTAGGTCCAGGCCTGTGAGACAGGGTTCCCATCGCCACGCCGTCCATCGACTTGGCGGTGGCGGTGGTGATGGGCGATGGGTGATGGGCGATGGGTGATGGCCTCGTTGAGAAGCCATCTAGCTGAGAAGAAATGATTATCCCCCAATCTCTCTTTATTTTTTTTCCTGCTTTTCTTCCCATATTTGGGCCTGTACCGCTCAAGGAGGGAAAAAAAAGAACCCCCCCCCCCCAGGGCGGCCCTGTTTGACCCCTCAATTTTCTCAGCTGGCCTCGCATCTTGGCGGGGCGAGAAAGTACCCCCAACCCTTTTGCCTTCCTTTGTCCAGGTGTGCACTTGATGGACAGGGGATATACTTATGGAGCCTTTTCACGCCGACTGCTATCCATAGATTGAAGCTATATCCAGATTGCAAAAAAAAAAAAAAAAATTAAAAATTAAAAAATTAAAAATTCATAATTGTTGCGGTGATGAAGGGCATGGGGGGGCAGAACACGACGTAATTCGGATGTCCTTTATTTATTTTTTAATATATACTCTAGAGATTACATTCAAATTTGATTATATATATGTATATATTATTTTCCTCGGCAGCACGTTACAAAGAGCACTGAGCCCTGCTGAAATTAAACTATGCGGTCATGAATGATGGCAGACTTGATGCTTTCCGACTCATTGTCTTCACAGCCCAGCAATGAGGGCTCCAATCTCCCAGTGAGCATCCGAGCGACTGTCACCTAACAAGGTACCAGCCTTGGCCGACGACGTCTGTCCCGCCTCTGAAAATTTTTCGATCTTCTTTTTTTTTTTTTCCTTTCTAGCCAGGGGCACATGGAGAATATGGCCCAAGATTGCGGTACTCCTCCATCACAGCCCCGTGTGAGAGGGGTGCACTGCGAAGGTGCGATTTGTGTGTCAAACTGCAGGGGCAAGAAAAAAAAAAAGGCACTGACGATGGGGCCGCTTTCTTCTTTTCCCAAATGCCTCAAAACCCGCAACGACAAAACTCACTTGTCTGCTCCGCTGGGCCGCCAGGGGAAGGGGAAGGGGAAGAGAGGGAACCCGACCAGGCTTATTCGATCATGCTAAGACTGAAGACTGATGCAACCGTGATAATGACGGAGTTCTCCGCGCATTCATCGAATCCAAGCCCACTATCTACATCCATACGTCCATACATACATACATACATACATACATACATACATACATACATACATACATACATACGTGGTAACTTGGCCATAACTAGCCGCGCCAAATCCATCAGAAGTCGGCACATACCTATCTGCCTGTGCGGGATCGACATGCCAGTCGCGAGAGGGGGGAAAAAAAAGAGAGAGAAATACGAAGAAAGGAAAGGGGAAAGGTGAAAAAAAAAAAAAAAAAATCTTTCTCCTTGTCCTGCAGTGTAACCTGGTTTTTCAGTCCCCCTCACCTCTCTCGCATTGGATAACCTCCTATCCGATGCCTCCCTCACCGAGCAGCGTACGAGTCGGCGGGAAGACGCGGGGGGGGACCTGCCGAAGAACCCACAAGGAGAAGAAGTAAAAAAAAAAAAGCTTGTCTCCAAAGTCTCTTTTCACTTCCTCAAGAGTCAGTCGGTCTGCCAGTGAAACAGGATAATTATAAGCCACCCGCCAAAGACAACAACCGCATTCGAGACCTTGGCAGAGAGAAGCAGAAACAACAACAAGAACGAGGCCAAACCATCGATGACCCATCCTAGGGCATGATTCTCGGCACCATTCGTGCCCTTACATACTGTTTGCTTGGACATTACTCGCATGTACCTGAGGATGAAGAGAGGCAAATTTACACCGGCGGGGCTCTATTGGGTACTTACCCGGCCAGACCGCCATATACGGGTGTGTCTTTATTCACTCTAGGTCCAAAATGTTCCTTTTTTCTTTCTTTCTTTTTTTTTTCTCAAGATAGGAGGTTTTCAGTATCCATCGTCATGTGTCGCTGGTCGAAAAAGTCACTCCCTGCCATTCCACCCCTTCCTGATGGGAATGGACATGATCACATCGGGTTCCAGTCGTGTGTATTTGGTAAAATCCGGGGTAGGTCAATCTCGCGGCCCCGAATATCATGTGCTCACGCCTGCGTAATGTTGTGCATGTGCTGGCACTCGCTCCATAGTGCAATGCGAGGTTAAACAGCCATTCTCTTGATTTGAGGATGCTAGTTTTCCAGGGCTGGGCACGATACGCTAGATGACGCGTACTGTATGAGTCGGGGGCGATGGTCTCATCGTGGCGCGGGTTAAAAAAAAAATATAGCATCTACTCCAGGTTATTAGGAGCAGGAGCTTGTCCTTCGCCTCGCCTGGAGCTCGGAGTTTAGCAACTGACTACAATGGCACGGCGCCGACTGAGGCCGACTTGCAGCCACTTGTGCCGTAATAGGACAACTAACCATGTCCTCGAGTTGCCTCGGGCTCAATGTTGATGAATCCGATTGCTGTACTGGGGTCAATGTATAGCATATAAAATAAGAGGATATTTCCAAGGCATCAACTATCAACTGGGCAATACCTCGCTCGCATCATCCATCCACCCATCCATTCATCCACGCAAGACTCGTCCCAGCCAGCCTCCCAAAACAAAAACATAACCGCCGATCCATCCATCCATCCATCCATCCATCTATCCATTACATCATGTCCCTCCACACCGCCCATCTTCGGATCGCGCGGCCGACCGACAACCTCAACGCCCTCCTCCCCTTTTACCTCGACGGGTTGGGCCTCGAGATGCTGACTCGCTTTGGCGGGCACGACGGCTTCGACGGCGTCATGCTGGGGCGCCGAGGCACCAGCTACCACCTCGAGTTCACCACCAAGCAAGGGCACCCCGTCGGCCGCGCCCCGACCCAGGACAACCTCCTCGTCTTCTACCTGCCCGAGGACGCCCAGTTCCAGGCCGCCGTGGCGCGCATGCAGGCCCACGGCTTCGCACCCGTGGCCGCCTTCAACCCGTACTGGGACCGGGTGGGCAAGACATATGAAGATCCGGATGGCTATCGGATCGTGCTGGCCAACATGACTAACCCCACAGCCTAAAAACAATGTCGAAGATGGGGAGGGAAGGGGGGACGGAGAATACCTTAAAAGGACCAAGGAAAGAAGGAAAAGGGGCTTCTTCGGTCCTCGGTATCACGACCAAATTTACGGAGACAACCAACTACATAACTAGTTGGTTAGTAGCACAATAGGCCTGTAGGTCTGGTTTTTTCCGGGGTAATTAGATGCATGCATGCTTTACTATTAGCGAGCCAAAGCTAAGCCACTGCTGCAGACGACAAAACTCGGGCGTTTAATAAACCACAATTTTTCATCGTCAGTGTCCTTGTAACGACATGATGTCACCTTCTGTTGCATCATCTCCCAGCCCCGGCACCGCAACGTATTATTCATTATTCGTTTGCTGGTTACCATCTATCTCCCTTGAGAAACACCCCTTTTCCCCACGGCTACGGATGCATGGCTGTGTTGTGTGTGCCATTGCGTTATCTGCATCGACAAGGTTATACCCGAAGCAACTCCGTGGCAACTAGGGGTATCCTTGCACATCGTCATCGAGCTCGCGCGCATGGCTCCTCGTTACCGTCTTTTCGGATCTGCAAGGGAGAAGTCTCCCCTCTCCCAAGGCCCCAAGGCCCAGCCCGTTTCACCTTCAGCTGGCTAGCAGAGGACAACAAACTCATTTCATCAAGAAGCCACCGACCCCCATCGACAAGGCATGCTCCCGACTCAGGGAATTGCAGGGAATTGCTGCCTAATATGCCACCAAACAAGACTACGTACAAGTAGACGTAATGCGCGGTTTCTTCGACGTACTGGGACCGCGGGGCTTCCTGGCCAAGACTTATTTCGCATCATACGTGCACTCCGTTCCGTTCGTCCGTCGACGGCAGAGCCGAGCCGACTTTGCTCAGTTCTCAATATGAACTGAACCCGGGCCAGATTAGAGATGACTCGGTGAAGCCATTTTACGGTGACCCCCCCACGCCATCAAGATGCTGGAGCTGGACAAGAGGGAATATACGGAGAAGCGGACTTTGGTAACGTATGCGAAGAATGGACCTGCAGAAGAAATTTTCACGATATGGGCTACAGTACGCTTTGATTTGCAAGAAAGCCAGAGGCCGCGCCAAATCTATTAAGAGCGCCTGAAGCCGATCCAACCCAACCTGATACAGTGATCGCTTCAACGATCCCGTGGTTGTGGGAGGGGAGGGGGGGGCGGGGGGACTTGGAGCTGAAAACCGGATTCAACAAGGCCAAACAGCAATCCAAACTGGGCAAGGAAGAATATTATTGATTTTTTTTTTTAAAAAAAAAGCGCCGTTATCCTTTGATGTATTTGATATTCTTTTGATTTTGAATATTTTCTCGCAACACCCATCGTCAATCGTGACCTCGACGTAGTTTAATGGATCACGTGCTCGACGTGACAAGTTCGCGAATCGACGCGCACTGGATGACTTACCGCTACGTAATTCGAGGCCCGCGTTTCCAACGCCATGTCGCCAGATAATGGATTACCATTCAATACATGGCAATGACATAGCCAGTTTTGACATACCAAATACACGTACGAGCACTGCCTTCCAACCGACTCGCAACCACCTCGTTGTCTGACTTGCCAGCAGATCGGCTCCCAACCATCTCCGCGTCCCAGGCGCTCGAGGCGCTCGAGGCCACGGGCTCCAATTGCATCTCCACGGGAATAAAGGACTTGGATAAGAATCTGTGTTCTTTCTCCCCTTCGTCACAGATATTCGGGAGCGAAAATCCCCGACCCGGCGGCATTAAACGCGGGCAGGTGACGGAGATATGGGGTCCTCCCGGCAGCGGACGAACAGCGTTGGGGTAAGAAGAACCCAGGCTCTTGAGGGTCTCTTGTTTTTTAACTCTCATGCGCTGACTTGGAAGTAGGACTCAGTTGGCTGCCAATGCTCTTAGCAGCGGCGATGGTGTGGTTTGGATTGGTCAGTGACAGCTCTTCGAACAGCCCGCCTCTATGGGCGTGTCAGACATTAATCGCCCAGCACTGCAGATTGCTTCCACGAGACCCCAACCGCGAGAATCTCAGCTGCTTTGGAAAATATGCATCTGAGTAAAGAAGCGGACGCTACCACGGACGCTCCTGCAAGGAACACCTCTAACGGGGACGGCTTCACTCGCTACTCTTGCTTTACGCTCCCTCATTTCCTGGCCCTGTTGTCACGGCCATCCACCACGACGATCCCGCAAGGCACCTCACTCATCATCATAAACTGCGTCTCTGCCCTCATCAACGCAGCGCTGCCCCGGTCTCTTGCCAACAGGCAAAAGGCGAAGCAGTCCCAAGGTATGGCCACGCAAAACGCCGGGGTCCGGCAAAACGCGCCCTGCTGACCGAGGGCGGCAGGCCCGAACCTCTCCGCGAAGCGAATGCAAGCTCTTCAAACAATCATGTCACTCTTCAACAAGCTTTCTGCCACGCGAAATTGCGCAGTTGTCATCTTGTCGCAGTGCGCGACCAAGATGCAGTCCGAGCACGGAGCCGCACTCGTCCCGGCCGTCAATGCAACGGTGTGGGAGCAGGGCATATCCACGCGACTCGTGCTGTTCAGGAACTGGTCTTGGGAGGATAGCAAGCCGCACAGCGTATTTCTGGTGGGTGTGCAGCGAGTAGACGGGCGCACGGTGACGGACGTGGTCGGAAATGCCTCGGCGTTCACGGTCGAATCTGTACGTTTGGCAAACGGAGGTTTGGTCCTCTAAGGCTTCACATTCTTCGTTTCTTCTTCAACTTGACCCCCCTCCCCCCTTGGCACAATGTGGTAGCTAATTTAGGATAGACGGGCGTGCGAGACGTCGAGTACGAGGCGAGCCACCCGATGGAGTTGGCGGCCGTCGCGGCGCAGCAGAAGCGCAAGCTGGACCAGGCGGAGCTCGAGGTGCCGGACAGCGAGGACGAGGACTATGGATGGGCGGAGGAGGACGAGGCGGACCTGCCGCCGCCGCCGCCGCAGTGGCAGGGCAGCGAGGATATTATTCTAGGGCAGGACGTCGGGCGGAGCGACGAGGAGGAGGAGGAGGAGGAGGAATATCGAAGCTACGACGAAGTGGAAGAGGCGGCGGTGGACGAAGAGGAGGAAGACTAGGAATAATTTATGTTGATGTAAAGACAATAATGTAAGATGTGCCGCATCCAGATCGCGTGAGCATCTTTTGGGATCGACGGCGACGCACATCAACTGGAAGTCGAGGCTGGTCGTAGAAGCATCCAAGGAGACCCTCTAATACCAGCATGAATCCATATCAAATGGTTTTATTCTTCGAAGGAACGGCCGTTTATATATTAGCAGAAAGCGAATTTTTCGTATTGTACAGAGTAGATGTCGTGGTATTTTGAACCAGCGTTTGTGGAGGAGATGCTGGGTCCTTTCCGGCGCCGAGAAACGGAGGTTTGTTGACCCCACCATTTTGACGATGATTTTAGTGTAGGACTGCCTTTTTTTTTGGCAGCGAGAAAAAGACAAGGTTTATCTAAGGATTCTTCCCTTTGTGGAACCAAAGTGTTCGAGACAGCGTACTTTAGACGGGCACGGCAGGCAATGACGAACCTAATAAGCAACTCGTACTGGTGTGGGGGAAATCGAACTCGCATTCGGGTTGGGGTAATGACCAATTACCGAGCAGCAATACCAAACACTGGCCTAGTTGCCGTATTCCAAAGGACGCTTTTTTTAGAAATTCATTAGGATAAACCAATGAATACCCGATTTGGGGCGAAGAGTATCAAGATGCGAGCTCCTGGTGAACCATCTATCAATCACCTTTTCGGTAAGTGGCAGGTAGGTAGATGAGATAGATGGCTGTGGATGGGGATGAGGGGCTGCCTCATTAATAAATCACCACCCACCGAAAATCTCGTTTTCCCCCGCCATCTCCTCTCCTCCCCTACGTCCACTTGCATTGCGGCCTGAATGCGGCTTGATTTTTCCGCCATATTCCCTCAATTACGAGTCATCCTTACTTGTTGAATCGAGCCATTATCCGCGTGACTTGCCCTCCCCCCCTGGCGACCAGGCTCAACATTTGCGTCTGTCCCCATCATCACCCCGCCTTTTGCCTTCTCCCACACCAACCACCACCACCACCACCATGTCCACCACGACAACAGTCACCACGACGGCGGCCCAGCCCATCACCGCTGATGCCATTCTCCGCCTGTTTCCCGACATTGACACCACCTCGGAGGCGCTGTCCGGCCATGACGAGGAGCAGATTCGTCTGATGGACGAGGTCTGCATCGTCCTCGACGAGAACGACATGCCCATCGGCCAGGCCAGCAAGAAACTCTGTATGTTGCTCTCGAGAAAGCGCCCCCCCTACAATGCATGGGCAGAGTCAAACGTGCGCCTGCATTTACTCGGCCGCTGACCGTGCCTCCTCATCTGCTAGGCCATCTCATGACCAACATCGACAAGGGCCTCCTGCACCGCGCCTTTTCCGTCTTCCTCTTCAACGACCAGAACGAGCTCCTCCTCCAGCAGCGCGCCTCCGAAAAGATCACCTTCCCCGACATGTGGACAAACACCTGCTGCTCCCACCCGCTCGGCATCCCCGGCGAGACGGGCTCCAACCTGCCCGACGCCGTCATGGGCGTCAAGCGCGCCGCCCAGCGCAAGCTCGACCACGAGCTGGGCATCAAGGCCGAGCAGGTGCCCATCGACAAGTTCCGCTTCCTCACCCGCATCCACTACAAGGCGCCGAGCGACGGAAAATGGGGCGAGCACGAGAGTATGTATACGCGGCCGCGGGGCTTCCTCCCACCTGTTGTTGCATGCAGAGCCTGATCAGCCGTTGTCTAGTTGACTACATCCTCTTCATCAAGGCCAACGTCGACCTCAAGCCCAGCCCCAATGAGGTGCAGGCCACCCAATACGTCAGCCCCGACCGTCTCAAGCAGCTGTTTGAGGACCCTAGCCTCAAGTTCACGCCCTGGTTCAAGCTCATCTGCAACTCTTTCCTGTTTGAGTGGTGGGCGCACCTCGACTCGGGCCTCGACAAGTACATGAATGAGGAAAAGATTCACAGAATGTAGAGGGATTGAACAAGGAGGGGTGACTGAGCGACTGGTTTCTTCGCAGAGGAATGTTCCATATACCACCGCTCTTATAGAGCGATCATTATCTTACATGGCAGTAAAAAAAATACAAAGGCTTTAATGCGGGCAAGTACAAGACCGAGGAGCCTGGTCATTCACGGAGCCCCGCCACCACCAACTGACGGAAGAGGAAGAGTACAGAATACCATTACTGAGATACAGCCTAGACACGGTGCTTACGCGGTGCTAATCGGGATAACTCGGCAGAGCTTGATCCTTCTGGTTCGCATAATGTGATGCTTTCAGGAAGAAGAAGACCTCGTAGACGGCCTTGCAAATGTCGTCTTTGCGCTTCTTCCAATCCGACCTGGACCAGAGGCCGGCGGCCAGCGAGTCGGAGACGACGACGACGACGACGACGACGAAGCGGACGTAGTGGTCCCCGGCCCGGGGGTGCGGACCTTGCCCCGGGTCCGGGTCCGGGTGCTGGGCCGGCACGCTGCTGAGCAGGTCGCGCTGGAACTCGCGCCAGGGCGCCCTGCACGGATTCGCCGCCCAGCCACTCGTGCAACCGGCTGGCGTTTCTGGCGGTAGGGGGATGAGGCGTGCATGGTGATGCCCGGGGAAGAGGAGGAGGAGCAGGAGCAGTTGAAGCCTTGGTCGAGGACTGATTCGTCCCAGAAGGGCCGGTCGGGCCCGCGAGCGCAGGCGGTGCAGGGGGACATGTCTGTCTGTGTACGTAGTTTGATTGTGCCCCCGACTGTTGTAGGCTTTGTGGTAGAAGTAGCTGGGGAGAATATCGGAAGACAGACTCTAGAGACGGGAAGATATAGATGGTGGTGACGGTAATTACGCAAACAAAGAAAAAGACCCCAATATATATATTTATGTATATATATATATATTAAGGCAAACACTTTACGAGTTTATCACCCACTGCTTGTTACCTGGCTCTAGGCAACTTTTGAGTTCAGTTTCTCCAGCGCCATCAGATTGCACCATACCGTGACGGGGCATCGGATTTTCTTCTTCTTCTTTTGCGTATATATGGTTATGGCGCCATCTTCCTACTTGGAAAGTATAAAGCGAGGCCGTCGCCAGGCGCTTGTTGGTGAGATGAGGTGTTTCTTTTGCGACACACTTCGTTGGGCATTCTTTCCTTTCTTCTTTTTTTTTGTTGTATATGAATTAATTTAAAGGATTTCATTCGTAATACACTTTTAAACCCCTACTCTAGTCTCTAGTCTAGGTGCTTGTTGAGTCGAATAGATAATAATGAATATCTTAGCGGCGATAACTCCCAGATCGGCTCTTACCTGTGATATACTAACAAAGGTAAAACTTGTGTCATACTGGCGACCTCGGGTGATACAGTTCAGCTAGATGCCGTCTACAAATTATACTCAAGGCGCGATTAAAAAAAAAAAAATAATCAGTAAAAAAGCCCTAGGCCCTCAGGCACCTCTAGGGATGTATAAATGGCCAGGCAATGTTGCCTTGGACTTCCTTCCTTTATATTTCGTTTTCATCAAGATCCGAAACTTGGCACTTCCTAGACATTCAATACCTTTGACACTCCGACTTCAACCTTGGGACACCCCGACTTGAACCTCAGACGTCCG
The DNA here is from genome assembly GCA_002968875.1 of Cordyceps cicadae. Classification (NCBI taxonomy): domain Eukaryota; kingdom Fungi; phylum Ascomycota; class Sordariomycetes; order Hypocreales; family Cordycipitaceae; genus Cordyceps; species Cordyceps cicadae. The sequence continues at coordinate 307,285 of MWMN01000019.1, read as the reverse complement.
ATATTTGACCTTTGACATCCGATATTCGATATTCGATATTCGATATTCGACTCCGCACTCTACATTCTACAATTGTAGCCGATAGGATTCAACCGCGCCTCTTTCTCTGTCCTTCTCACATGTCATTCTTGACTTATACAATGGGGTCACCGACGCTGGCAACGCTTCCCAATGAATTGCTCTTGATTGTGACGTCCTACCTCGGTGACGGCAGTTTCAGTGCATTGACGCAGACAAGCCGCCGTTTTCGGCCATTTACGGGGGATCTGTACAGGAGAAATGTGCTTCGAGGAAACTCATCTGCCCTGTATTGGGGATTGAGACATAGAAGTCTTGAACCGCTTCGCATGGCTCTCATCTGCGGGGCAGACCCAAATCGCTCAAGCTCTTTACCCTCCGGTATCGACGAACACCGTCTTCCAGACATCGACTGGGTATCCCACTGGTGCTCGGCGCTTCCCCGGCCTTTGGATGCCACAAGAGAGCTCTATTATACTCTGCCTCTCTGTTTGGCAGCAGCTTCCGGTAGGCTGGACATTGCAGCTCTGCTCCTCCAGGCCGGTGCCGTAGTACCTGTCACCAGCCCTCAAGGAGACCGAGATATCCCCGTGATTGTCGCCATCGAGCATGGCCACTTGGATATGGCACAATTTTTGATTTCTCGGTCCAATATTGATATCAACTCCGTCACACGCGCCGCGAACCAGAACAGCTTGCTCAACATCGCCATCAATTCCGCATATCTCAAAGACGACATCTCCAGCATCCAAGTTTGCCGCTACCTCTTGGAGACACTAGACGAGGCAAGCCTTTCCCATGATCGTTTCACGCCCCCTCTCATGTCGGCGATACGGGTGGGCAAGGCGTCCTTGTTCACGTTTCTTTACAATTCTGGGAAACTGGACCCCAATCAAGCTAATCACGCGGGCGAAACACCGCTCATGTGGGCAATCCAGTATGGATCCGAGATGAAACCTGGAACCATCCTGCACCAGCTACTACGCGACTATCGAGTCAACTTGAGAGCAAGGGCTCTTAGTGGGCAAACCGTATTCAGCATAGCCTGCATGTTTGGACACGAAGCTATGGTCAGGCTTTTGCTTGCGATGCCGACGATTGACCCAAATCAAGCCGACTCCAGAGGCACGACGCCCATCGCATTTTCTCTCCATTTCGGGAATATGAGGGTGTTTGCGCTTCTCCTGGAATCGGACAGAGTCCGTATTGATGGCTATCAACTATTTAGTATAGCATGCGAACACCAGCATCGCGCTGCGGTTTATGAGCTGCTGCGGCGCGACGATATCGACAAGACTACGGTCGGCCCTGACGGGAAATGCTGGCTTCATCATGCGGCTTCCAATGGCTACGTAGAAGCCGTATCTGCATTGATAGGCAAGCATCCAAGCCTCATCAACAAGCAGAATTCGCATGGCGAAACGTCCCTGTTCTATGCTCTGAGGCGGCGCAAGACGGAAGTCGTTGAAACGTTGCTGGAAGCCGGCGCAGACGTCAACATTGCCCGTAACGATGGTCAAACGCCGCTACACCTGGCTGCCTATCTCGGCACGCAGTACTTTGTAGTACAGCTGCTCAGATACGGCAGCAACGTGAATGCGACCATGTACGATGGCGACTCGCCGCTTCACGAGGCCTGCAGAACCGGATTCGCAACGGCAGTCCCGCTGCTGCTGGAGCACGGTGCTGATCCAGTCAAGTGGAATAGCAGTGGAAGGACACCGCTTCACACTGCGTGCCAACAGTTCTGCCCCGTGTCGAGCTTGGAAACGGTCCAGGCGTTGCTCCCTGCTATCCCGCACTCGCACTCCATCTTGAACCAGGGCGGCAAGGGCGAGACACCTCTCTACTATGCCTGTCGAGGTGGCAAGGCTGACGTCGCCGAAGCCCTCCTCAAGCATGGGGCAGACCCGAACAGGAGAGCCGACAACGGGGCCACGCCACTCGAACTTGCGTGCTGTGGCCATGCAAAGACGGTCAAGGTGCTTCTGGATCATGGCGCCGACATCCTTCAACAGGGTTCTGCGCCACTCAGCTACCTGTTGCTGGCATCCCGGCTCGGTCATCTAGACGTCGCAGTCGTGCTGCTCGAGCATGGAGCCGACCCTAACGCCCTCGAGATTGGCAGCACTCCGTTCCTCACTGCCTGCTGGGAGCAAAGATTCGACATGGTGGAGGCAATGCTGAGACACGGGGCCGACGTGCGCGAGGCCAGGCACCGGCAAGGCATCACCAGTCTGCATGCCATCTGCTTCTCTGACCGCCGTCCCACCAGGCGCGACGGCAAGCAGCACGACCTCTACCGCATAGTCCAGACCCTGATCCTCAAGGGCGCCGACGTCCACAAGGGCGTCCTCGGCGCCATCACGCCTCTCCACGTCGCCTGCAACAACTACCGAGAGGGGGCCATCAGGGCCCTCGGCGAGGCCGGCGCCGACCCCCTGGCCGTGTACGTCAGCCCCGCCACCTCGCTCCGGCTGACGCCGATTCACCTGCTCAGCCGCTGGCGCTACTCGGGCCAGTCCCTGCGCTTCCTCCTCGACAAGGCGCCGAGGGACCGGCTCGAGCAGTTCTTCGCATCGACCTGGTCGCCGCTGCACGAGGCCGTGACCTGCGCCGCCCCCACCTCGGTGAGGATTCTTATCGAGCATGGCGCGAGCCCGATGGCGCTGACGAGGGACGGACGCACGCCACTGCACCTCCTGTTCGCTCGCTTGCGGACTGAGCGCGCCGCGGTTTGGGCTGCGTTGGTGATTCGGGTCCTGCGAGTCCTCATAGCGCTCACAAGTTGCGAAGGCTTCGATATAAATCACAGAGACAACGGCGCCAAGACAGCGCTGGATCTGGCTGGTGACACCTGCCCGCAGCAGGTACGAGAGTTCATGGTGCGAATGGGAGCCGAGGTGGGTAGTCATTGACATTTTGCGGACCCGTGAAAATGGTCCTTGCGTGATTGCGAGTAGGAATATACAGTTGGCCCCTAATAAGTATTTATTCTATCTTATGTATTTGATATATGTTAGGTCTCTTTTATGTCTGTAGTATTTTATCTATCTGGCATATTTTATCTACCTTGTCCATCTCTATGCTTTTAAGCCAAGATTGTGCCACTTACCCTACACATCAAGACGCTTACGTAATTAGACAGCCTTTTCTTAGAGCCACTCACTCACTCACTCACTCACTCACTCACTCATTCAACAGATGCTACCAAACTGTGACAATCATCGCTTATAGTGTCCATGCAGCCTCAACTCTCGAGATCCATTCATTTCGGTTTTTTTTCTCATTTGTTTTTCTCCTCAGAAGTGGTATCTACTTCAATTAAAGCAAAAATGGGCCCCTGAGTCGGTCGTGGATTTCCAATACAAAGCAGGACCAAAAACCGAACAGTACGTTGTGTAGCAGGTGTGCATGAAACTCATCAAATCTCATCCTCGAGCATTGCCAACTCATTCTTTACTTGCCTGAACTTCATTTGGGTCTCATTTCTTCGCGCAAGGGTCAGCGTGGCTGCGGAAAAACCTGCAGAGGACGCCGAGAGGTTCGTCCGTTTGCAACCAGTTGGCCTAGACCACGGATCTTATGCATGTTGTCAGAAGCTAACTGAGAGGTCTTTTAGACAAATTCAAAATGTCTCAAGGCACAGGAAATGTCATCACGGTGACGCCAGCCGAAAACAAATCGGTTGAGAGCAAACCGGACCAATCTGTTCCTACTGCTCCTGCTCCTGCTCCTGCTCCTGCTCCCAAGCATGAACTGGCATCCAGGCCAGCACCCGAACCACAACTACCCGCAGCCACAAAATCCGCCAAACCGACAACAAATATACCAGAGTTCTCATGGCTGTGAGTTCTCGACATTCTAGCTGGAGAGTTGCCGTCTCTAACCTTGGATAGAAAGCCGCATCCGACCTTTGTAATACTGCTGATTGGTCCGGACGAGCAACCGTTCGGTCTGCAAAAGGACTTTCTCTGCTACCGAAGCGGCTTCTACAAAAGATACTTTGCCGAAAACAAGGGTGAAGAGAAGCTCGAGCACATCGTCAAGCTGCCCGACACCTCGGTGCAGGTGTTTGGACTGGCGCAACATTTCCTCTTCACAGGGGACGTTCTTGCCGACCTGAGAGCGATGCCGTCATATGAAGCGCTGGTGAATCTGTGGAATCTGGGGTACAAACTGGAGATAGAAGGACTTTGCGATCGCGCCCTGGACGCCATGATAGAGTGTCGGAGGATCACGTCCCGGATACCCTCGACGCCGCTGCTAGTGCAAGTCTGGAAGGAGGCTCCGGAAGGCTCGGCCATCAGGCAGCTTCTGCTCTCGTGGACGGCCGAGTATATGAGATCATCGGCCGCAAGGGCCGAGTTTGCCAAGTCGCTTCCGCAAGAGGTCCTGAGCGAGCTGGTCGTCGCCATGAGCTCGTTTCAGCGCTACAGCCTTGGCGACCGAGCCCAAGCCGCGGCCGCGCGGAAGAATGTGCACTACCTAGATGCCGCCACCGACGACGCCCTCGCCAGCGTCAAGCGGAGTAGGAGGGTGAGTGCCGCGCCATCACAACAGGCGGCGGCGAGTACGTCGGCATCGGGGACCGACTCGGCCGCTGTTGCTGCCGCCGCCGCCGCCGCTGCCGCCAGGAACCGGACGCCACTGCCGAAGCCGCCGCAGAAACGCCGCTCTGGAGCGGCTGCCTACCTGGATGGGCGGACATTCTCGACGGCCTCGAAGCTGGAATTTTGCGCGGACCTGCTCACGCGGATGCTGTCCGGGCCGGGGTTCTGGACGCGACTGGTCGGGCCGTTCCGCGAGCCGGTGGAGCCGGAGGAGGACGGGGTGCCGGACTACCTGGACAAGGTGAAGCGGCCGATGGACCTGATGACGATCAAGGACCGGATGGACCGGCAGGCGTACGCGGACGAAGTCGAGTTCGTGGCGGACGTGCGGCAGATCTTTGACAACTGCTTCACGTACTGGAAGCCGGGCCAGCCCATGTACGAGGCCGGCGAGCGGCTGCAGCGGACGTTTGAGGACAAGTACTCGCACATGCTTAAGTGGATCGCTAAGATGGAAAGCGAGGACGGCGAGTGATAAGTCGGTCGGGTTGGAGGACAAGCCAGACTAGAGAGGATTGGCTCGAATTGTGGACAGAGGTCTGTTGATTCCAGGGGGTTGTGTAGGATCTTGATAGTCCTGCATTGGCTGGATTTGGCTGCATGAATGCCAAGTATAATTCATTTTAATAACTTCCTTTCCAAGCCATTAGCGAAACGTTGAAAGACTCCCGCGGGAGTTGTTTTATGCCGCAAGAAAGCAGATACCCGGAGGGCAATAATATGCCGACCAATGGCCCTTAAATCATCCCACCTGTAATAAGTGTCACTTGCCCACCACCTTGACCTGACATGCGCTACTGAGTGGTCATGCTTATTCTCATTTACAGAGGCTCCTCTTCTAATTTTCTTTTCCTACTGCTATTCAGGAAAAAAAGACCAGATGATCTGAACTGGGTTATGCCACGCCGCAATGTAAGGGTCAGGAGACCCCGCCCTGAATGGAAGACAAAAGAGAGAGAGAAAGATAACAGGTACGCTCCGAAAATAGTAGCCAAGAATTGACAAAAAAAAAAGAAAGAAAAATAGGAAAAGAAAAATAGGAAAAAAAAACATACAGCAGCCGGTGTTCGCTGGTCGTCACCGACCCAACTACTAATCTGCCGGTCAATAGCTTGATTTCAGCGGAGCAAACGGGACGCGATATATTCTACTGCCTATGGCCGTATGTACCAGTCAGATGGCTAAATCGGTTCATAAATGCTGACGGGTGATTAGCAGAGAGACAAGTCAAAGGTCACAGGCAGGAAACGGTACCCAACACACACTGTTGCGGGTGACGGTTGATCTACAGGGAGCTAGCTGAAGGGAATAGTGTCACTCACACACAGCTTCTTTTACCCAGCAATTTATAACAGAGCCTTCTCGATCTGAATTCATGGGTCTTGCTTACATGACAAGTTGTAGTTTGCCAGATTCGGCTTTCTCCCAACAACAGAATCCATGTCTTAGCCGGAGGCGTTGCAGGCTCCTACTGGGCTGGTGTTATGTTCCGGAACGAATAGACGATAGTCGTCGTGTCAAGGCTGAAACAAGCAGCATGTTTTCCTTTGTTTTTTTCTTCTTTGAAAAAGGAGCAAGACAATGCAGTTTTCTTTCTTGACGTGTTGGCACAAGATGGACTGGTTATCGATCGTCGATCATCCCTTGCTCCCAAGGGCCAGTGAGACACGCCACGCGTTAAACAATGCAAGGGTAACTATATAGTTTAGGACGACGTTTTATGTTCAGTTAAGGCTTTTTGTGAGGCCGTTAACAAATGGTGCAGAAGCCATTCCAGATTCACGATGGGGAGGGAGAGCGAATGAGTTATTCTAGGGAGCGACTTTCCCACTTCACCACTACCGCCATTCAAGAGCCCAACAATCCCACTTAGAGCCATGTAAAGCAGAAAACTTTTGCAAATGACTTCTTCTACAGACTTCTCCTACAGACTTTTTTTTTCGCCGCATTCATGAGGTGTAAGGAGGATTCGTCGTGGGGGCTCGGCCTAAGATGGTGATGACTGGTTCTCAGTGTACAAGGCCAAGTCTGCGTGAATTTTTTCCATCGATTTTTTTTCTTCTTGACACGACAGCCATGCGCCACAGAGGAGTGTATCTGTACAAGATTTTCTTTTACGTGTGACAGAGAGGGTCGTTGCACATGGATGAAAGGCCGACGGGCCGACGACAAAATGCCAGCCAGTCCCTGTAATCATGTATGACCAAACAGAGTGAGGGAGAGTCCTTGTTTTGTCATGGGTAGGCACAGTTACCGAGTCCGGGTCGGGCACGGGAGTTGCCTTGTTTCGCCCCTTTGAGTCAATTAATTGATTGACGGACTGCACGGGCGGTCTGGAATCAAGACAATACAGAGAGGCTGGAAAGCAACAAGGCGGACAAGACACATACGGTAACCAGCTACGTAGAATGCGATTGTCTCAAAGACAAAGAGAGAGGAAGTGCATGGATATTGGTGAGGGGCAATCAAAGAGGCTTAGAATAGCCCAGAGCGTATGGTTAAGTGTGCATGAATATGTGAAACGAAACGGGCGTCAAGTCGGGCGCCAATGCGCAAAGAAGATTTTGGCTTTTTAGTGAAAGGACGGACTACGTAGTACAGTGGTGTAGGTACGACTAGAATGTGGTGAAACGACACTCGCTCGGTACCGACGAATGAACCAGTCACGGAATACTGATGCGTCGGCAAGAGTTCTCAGTACAGCTCGTTTACTTGATATTGTTCATAGCGCTGAAAGGCAGGGACACCACAACACACGACGCAGAGAGTGGCGGCAACAATGCGGTGGCGTGGCGTGCGTGGCAAAGTTGATGAAGAACGAAACTGGAAGAATTAGTTGATCAAGTCAACCATTTCACTTGTCACAAAAAAGGTACAATCCGTTCGAGAGAGGCGGGGGATGAGCGTCCTGGCGCGAAACTGAAAAATCTGCATCAATACCAGCAGCATGGGGACGGAGGTAATCAAGGTGCCACTAATGACTACCTGGTTAGCTCGTGGACGGACGAAGCCACCGTTCTTTGTAACCATCTACGGATACTGGAGCTCGGTTTCTTTTCTTTGGGCAGCAGGATTCATTACCGCCTTTTCTCTCAGGGAGATGGACCGACCGGGTACATGAGCTGGCAAGACAGGAAGAGGGCCAGAGAGCGACCGACCGACAGGCTTGGCCCTGTGGCCAAGCTTTTTGGCTGCTAGCCTGCGGCAAGGATACCGGGGTGTTGGCGGTCGAGAAGAGAAGAGAAGGAGAAACTGCCGTTGTGTTCAGGTCAGGGTTCGACTCTTGCTCGGAATATTAACTGGGCGTTGGAAAGGGAAGAAAGAAAACGCCTCCAAGTCAAGGGAAAAGGGAAAATGGAAAATGGAAAATGAAAAAGGGCGCCAACGAGGTACTTAGGTACCTGCTCAATGAAGCCTGTTAGGTAGTAGATGCAGGTACATGTTTAGCAGTTTTGTTCTGGTTGGCTTGACGACACTAACAAGGGCGGCACGCTCTTTCTCACTCAACAGTACGGAGTACTCGCTCACCTTTTCACTGGGTATCTTCCCGTCACTCCTCTCTCATTTGGAAATAGTTCAGGAACAGGGCTAGCGCGCCGGCCAGCTCCGCCCAAGGGCTATCCATGGCCAATCGCTGAGAATATTTATGCGAGGTCTGGCGGGTCTCGGGAAATGAACAGGTCCCACTCTTGGCTCTGGCTCTGGGCAACAACAGAGAACTTGTTCCATTTACTCATCTTCGTGGCCCGACCACCGTGAACTACTCCGAGGCATGGAGCGAGCCAATTCGCTCCTGGTCGACCAGCACCGTTGCAGGCATGGGTTGCGTGACTGACTGACTGACTAAAGAATCAATTTGTGGAATACAGCCGTGTACAAGAGAACTTCGCACACAGCGACCCCAGGACAAGTTCCCTCTCACCGTAACAAAGGCGAGCCGATACGCAACAACGACACTGTCTGACGGCACGACACGAGTATCAATGACTTGCCCGGATTATGCACGGATGAGTCGCGACCCAGCTTTAGATTTCTTTGTGCAAATTTTCCTCCATCGATGGACAGTCGGGGCTCTGGACGGTGTGCAGGCAGCCGTGAGAGTGGGATCGTCGCCGGTCCAGTCCGTTAGGTACCTGGGCGCAACTTTGTAAAGGCGCGCTGTTTCTGCCTGTAGCAGGTATTTGCCATGTAATTGAGCGAAGAGTAAGGTAATCACCACGGGGCCAGAGAGAGACACGGATTGCATGGGCATCTGCGGGCTACCTTCCGTCCTGTGCTGAGTACCTAGTACAAGGTAACTCAGCTGCAGGGAACGTGCAGCAGCTTACTGCATAGCTGTAACACAAGAGCCTGCCGGCTGGTACGGGTTTTCCATGTTTGCCGTTGCCCTGTGGACGTTTCAACTTGTGTTTGCCGTTTCTGAGCTCAAAGTGATGACTTGCTCGTTGTTGTTGGGTGCTTTGTCAGGGCTGGCCGCCAGACGCCCGTCCTTCTATCCATACCCCATTTTAGCAACAGAGTGGTGTGGAGCCCTGCGTCTTTTCACTGGCCCTGGCTGCCCCTCCACGAATGGATGGCTGTCGGGATGGCCCTCAGCGCCTTTCATCACTAGCCTTTCACTACGACCACAAGGGGAAATTACCTACCTCTCACACCCGCGCCCGGTCCAGGTACCACCCCCCCTCTAGCCTGAATCTGAGGCACCCCAAAATCGCCCATATACACATCTCACCCGCCCGTTTGCCTCGTCTCTCCTCCTTCTCACACTACATCACCGACAGCCTCCCTTCGTTCCGCATAACGCCTTTGCGCGGCTACCCAGCCTTCCTTTCGCATCCGTTCAGATCAGAGTATTCATCAATACTCGTTCCACTCTTTCACAACAAGCACCACTTATACGCGCACCGCCAAACCTCATCCGCTTCCCTACGCTCTTTGCGCCCTTTCACGTCAAAAACAACGAAGAACGAAACACATTATCGTCAGGATGCACTTCACCACCATCGCTACCGTTGCCACAATGGCCGCCGTCGCCGCCGCCGAGGCTCAGCCTTATCGTCTCGCCGTCATGCCCGGTCTGAGCCTCATGCGTCGCGAAAACAGCGGATACAACCCGGAGATCACTAAGTGCGGTGACGGCAATACCTGCGAGGAGGCCTGCGGCGCTGGCTTCGCTGACTGTCCTTCCAATGATGGCGTCGCCCACTGCTTCAACCCCGCTGCAAAGCAGAGCTGCTGCCAGGACGGCTCCGGTAGTACGTCAAGATACTCGCGAACGTGTACACAGATCGGACATTGATCGCGTGCCATGTTGATTCTTTTGCTTCGGTGGCTATAGCTAACTTGTATGGACAGACTCTTGCGATGAGGGCTTCTACTGCACTCATGATCACAAGGCCCAGACCTGGTGCTGCCCTAACAGCATGGACCTGGCTGCTTGCGCCGCCGCTTACAGCGTCGTTGGCGGTCTCGAGTCGGCTACCCCGACTCCCAAGTCCACGTCGACTCCCGCTCCCACTCCGGCCCCTACTCCTACTCCTACGACCGCCAAGAACACTACGACCGCCGTCACGACGACGCAGGACGTCATCACCAAGACTCTTGACCAGACCACCACCATCTGCCCCTCCGCCTCGGGCACCGGTCACCCCATCTACCCGGGCTACAACAGCACCATCACCATCCCCGTCATCCCCACCGGCGCTCACACCAGCCCTGCCGTTGTCCCCCCTGGCACCAACGCTGCCGCCGCCACCAGCTTCAGCGCCCTCCTCCTGGTCGCTGCCGGTGCGATTGCTCTCCTGTAAATGGAGCTTCGCCCCCGCCCCGAGCAAGGGGAATAAAGAGCTCCGCGACAGGTGGAGGCGTTGGTTTCCCCGGTGGTTTTTGGTACGATCTCGTGCTCAGCGCAACCACAGGTTTACGAGTTTCATGACAATACAGCGCAGCTGAATCACGGCAAGGCGTGGCCATCTGACTTTCAAGAGTTGACCAGGTGATCGGTGCTTTTCTTTTTCTTAATTCGCTTCTTCATTTCTGGGCTTTTGTCTTTTTTTTTTTCTTGCTTCTTCGTTTTATTCGGGTGCGATGATTCCCCTTCTATTTAGCGACTCTTTTACCGGAGTTGCACGGTTTGGTGTATCCCCTTTTAGTTCATCTATTTTCACTTCTTGACGAATATGGAAGGATTGCGCATTTTTGGAGGATGTAGAGGCAGATTTAGGAAAGGTGGGAGGTGTCCAGTGTGTATGTAGACGCTCGACATCCGTACATTTAGCCTCCAAAGACAATACGTTGCTTTCATTTGGTTCTCCTACCCTTCCTTTTCTCGGGGTGATTGTGATACGAGTGCAGAACTTTTTATGATTTTGTCTTTTTTCTTCCTTCTTTCTTTTAAAGGAGTACGAGAAAGCTTTTCAGCTCCAGTGAATTCATTCAGCGTTCTTCACCCTGTCCACCTTCGTCTACCTGTGACGAGTTCTCCAGTTTGTCCGATCTGATCGCCCAAAGATCCATGCTTGAATCGTGTCTATGGCCACTTGCTCAGCCACGCTCGTCTTCGATCCATCTCCCCAGATCCTAGCACCGCATAAACTACAAGCAGCCTTGCCGGAGCAGAGAAATAAATGGTCGACATATCCCCCCC
>MWMN01000019.1:271509-287477 GCA_002968875.1 Cordyceps cicadae | reverse complement strand
GCGCTCGCGCCCTCGGCCGCATGGGCGTCGACGTGCGCTTGGGCGTCCGCGCCGTGGAGACGCGCGCCGTCGCTGGCGGTGGCGGTGGCGGTGGCGGCCGCCGTCGCACGGAGGTCGAGCTGTCCGACGGCTCGACCATCGTCACCGACTTGTACCTCCCGACGGTCGGCGTGACGCCCAACACGGAGTGCCTGCCTGGCGCGCTGCTAAACGACAGGGGCTACGTCCGCGTGGACGAGTGCATGCGCGTGCTGGGCGAGGATTACGTCTGGGCTGTCGGCGACGTCGTCGGCGAGAAACGCTCCGGGTTCCTCATGACGGAGGCGCAGGTACGTCTCGAATCGCCAGAGTGTCTTGTTCTACGTGCCTATGGGTAATTGGGACCCCTCCCCGGCTAATGGTTATACTAGGCAAGCTGCGTGGCCAACAACATCGCGAATGCCTTTTCTAACAAGGAGTTGCAACGCCGCGCGGATATCATGGATATTGTTCTCTACTCTACGGGCCCCTCTGGCGGAGTTGGACGGTATCGTTGTCTGCCGATACCGTCTTTCGCCGTGTGGATTGCCAAGTCGCGTACGCTTGCCGTTGAACGAACGCCCAAGTTTGTTGATGGTTCCATGTGGTAACCATCAGCGCCTAAATCTTTTGTGCAAGATATGAATGACAGAACGACAATATTAAATGTATGATGAATGTGTTACTACTAGAAAGGGCACGCGCCGCTCTCCAGACCTATCCGACAACGTAAATACCCTCTCAGCCCCCTACTCCCATTCTCCTAATTCCCTCTATTCTATCGCCTCTTTTCGTCCTCAATCTCCTTCCGTATCTGTTCCAGCGCCTGCTCTCTTGATCTTAGATGCGTCTCCAAACCCTCGACCTGCTCGCGAACCGTTTGCAGGTCTTCCGAGATGCTTTTGAGCCCGGATCCCTCGGCACTTTTGCCCGTACCCTCCTCGAGCTCGCGCAGCTCTCGGCGCTTGTAGTCGAGGAGTTGATCGAGTTCCTTCTTGACGAGCGCGGGCTTGGAGTCGCGCGCGCCACCCTTTTTGCGCTCGGCAATCTCCTCCACCTTGCGCATCTTCTCCTCGAGATCCGCAAGCTTGCGCTTGAGCCGCACTTCCTCCCAGTCCTCCGTCTTCTCCGTTGAAAAGTCCGTGCCGGCCGTCTTGAAGCCACTGCGGCCCAGGCGCGTCAGGTACTGCTCGCCAAACTTGGTCTTGCGGCCCGTGCTCGTTGAGTCGTCGGCCTTGGTCGCCCAGCGTGAGTTGGCGCCCGTGTTCCGCTGACTGTCGATTTGGTAGTCGATCTGATTGCGCTCGAAACTGGAGCGCAGCGACGCCGGGATCGTGCGCGGGATGCGGAATCCGTCGTGGCGGTTGTTGAGAATGTGCAGGAAGGCAAGGCAGGCATCCTTATTGATAGTCTCTTTAGCCGAAGGGTTGACGAGGTTCCAGGCGGATCGAATGTCAGTGTCGGGTACGTCAAGCGACTCGTACAAGTCTCCAAGGGCATGGACTGGTAGACGTTAGAATGATATAATTTGAAGCAAGCATCAAGGAAGGATGGAAGAGAGAGAGAGAGATGCTTACAGTCCACTTCGCCGCGCATGTCACGCGACTCTTGGTAAATTTGTTCATACTTGGCCTTGTCTTCAGGCTTCATATACCAGTCAAAGCCGTCCTTGAGGCCGGCAGACTCGTCATCATCATCCTCAACTTGTTCGAAATGGGGCTGGTTGCCACTAATGGCGCGTGTCGCTTGGACAAGATGTGCCTTGGATTCGGGGACCAGCCAGTCAGGCAAAGTCTTGGGGACGTCTTGGTACTCCTAGATGGTAATCGAGATCACGTCAGCACACGTACGTGTTTCCTTCACACGAGACCTCTCGAAGCAGGGTCAATTGAAAACTTACGCCATTCAACACGTCGAAGATGAGACGCATCGCCACGCAGAACTCTTCAAAGTCCAGGTTGCCATCGTTGTCCACGTCGGCTAGGTCCCAAATGCGTTCCAGTTGGTCATCTCGAAGGCCCGAATTCTTGAGGACGGGTGCGGCCTGCTCGCCGGTGAGGTACTTGCCGCCACCTGTGCGGTCGCAAAAGATATTCCAGTAGGTTTCAATCTCCTGGGCTTCGATCTTGGGCGCCATGGGGGAGAGGAGGGCCTACGGGAAGGCGGGCGGAGGTCGGCTGGCGCGGGGGTAAAGAGACGTCGAAGCAGGCGACAGGGAGCTTTGCTGTCGATTCTCGAAGAAGGAGAGAGTAATTTACCCTACGAGGGGATCAACCAGCGGGTAGCGATGGAGTGAGAGTTGCTCAGAGCGCAGAGGGTATGTTGAGCGGCAAAAGGGCAAAGGTCGCCTGGAGGCTGGCGCCAACGTCACTGTACGAGCTGGCCAAGCCTCGCTGGATGTGGAGGCGGGCGGGCTCGGCCTCATTGGTGTACCGCTAATTCAGCCATCTACAGCCAGCGGGTGGACATCTAGTGATTCTCTACCATATCTTTAGGATGTAGAAGATATAGAAGATGCTCAATATACATAGAGCACATTAGATAAAATAAAATAGATAAAATACTTAATAGGGAGGGCAAATACAAATTGCCACCCAGTGTAGATGTAGCTTTGGCCACGCCCCGCTTGGTCGATATGCAAACAGTTACAACCAGACATGACAGTTAAATGGTAGGGTAGAGCATAGAAATGACATGGCAAGCAATGCAGAGGGGTGTATTAGATTCCATGGTAGCGCTGTGGTCGAATGGTTGTGGAAGCAGACGAGCACTGCATCGCTCTCGGGTAGCAAGGTAAGCACGCAGTCGTTCCATCTTCTACTCGTTAGACGCCGAATCTAAAAGCACGAGACTGAAATCAAGAGAGAAATCGTAGAGTCATTTCAATGCGACAAAATTCAACCTATATCCGAAACACCACGTATTCTGTACAAGCGTCCTTGTCCACCGGCCCTCGCCCCCCTGCTCCAGCATCCAACACATCCATGCCTGACCGCCTAGTATTCCAGAATCGCCCACGTCTCGTCATTGAGCGTCGTGTAAATCAGGCCCTGGCCGAGCAGCTCGTCTGCCGCCGCCAGCACATCGCGCGTCGACATGCCCGTCGAGCTCGTCACGATGTTGATGTCCACGCCCTCGTTGCTGCCCGGCGCCGAGCTCAAAAAGTTGAACATCTTCTTGGCGCCCGGCGTGCACCGCGTCAGCTTGCTCGCGTTCTGGCTGGCGCCGCCGTCGTAGCCCGCGCCGCCGTCGACGAACATGGAGTCGCCGTTGGCACCACCCGCACTGCCGTTCTGCTGCCCGCCGCCGCCAGCCCCGCCGCCGAGGGGCCCGCGGGTGAAGAAGAGGTGCACGTACGTCGCCTCGAGCATGTGGTAGTTGACCTCGTTGAAGTCGGCGACGGGGCGGATGACGTGCGCGCCGACGTGACGCTTGTTGGAGAAGGACTTGAGGCGGCCCCAGACGCGGACGTGCGAGTCCAGCTCGTAGGCGTCAGGGTCCTCGGGCTTGTCGCCGTCGATCCACTTCTTCACCTCGACCTGGCCGGTGCCGTCGTCGATCTTGAGCGTGATGTTGGTCGCCTGCGCGTTGACACTGCGGATCTGCCCGACGAACGTGACCTGCGGCGCCGAGGCGCCGTCGATCTTGAAGTCGCCCCCTGAGAATCCCTCCTCGGCTTCGATGATTTGCTTCACGGTTACCGGTCGCAGCGATTCGTCTTGGTAGGCCTGGCAAGCTGGTGGTCAGCATGGTTCTCGCTTTCTTGACCGCTCACATCATCGTCGTGTCGCAGGAAACATTAGCAGGGTGTAGGATCCCTTGAAACGCACCTTGCCGCCGCTCTGGCTACCTGGCTGGGAGCCATCGGCCATGAAGCCGCCGGAATCATCGGCTCCTTGTGCTCCGTATCCCGTTTTTGAGAATCCCGCGTATGTTGCTAGAATAAAGGAATAAATAGACGGAACTGTTAATACTGCACAGAATCTCGCTTAGGGACAGATTTTGGGAATACCGTACACATTATGGGCTGTGAATGGGTTGTGTGAAGACGACCTTGTCAGAGGGAGACGCGTCGTGGCGCGCTTTTGGTCGGCCAAGTTTAATGGGCATTTTTTTTCCCACCCAAAAATGCACGCGTCGTTACTACACAGCGGAAGTGGAAGTGGCAAGTGGGGTTAAGATGGTCAAGATCAACCGTGAACATTGGCCACTTTGCCACTGCCAAATTCGTCACGGATTTTCTACCTCGTGAATACTGAGTGACTGACTGTATGCAATCCGAAATACAAACACCTGCTTTTTTACATCTGCATAAAAACAAAGCTATATGCTCATGACTCGACGTGATGCGTAGGCATTCTCGTCAAAACATCAAAACTGCCAGTTCCCAACTTGCCCAGACGGCCCAACACCAACCGACCGCTAGGCGTCGTCAAGTCATCCCAGTCACCATCCAACACGGCGTCCTTGAGGAACGCCAACGTCGTTTCAAAGCTCATCTTCGTAAACGGACTGACATTGCCCTTCAGACCCATACGGCTGAACGCGGTGAATGCTCCGTTTCTCGTCATGTAATCCGCAATGAGGTTCAGGTGGCGGTTGTCCACAGCGATACCGTGACCACTAAAGACACCATCCAGTTCTCGCACAATACTTGCTCTACACGCCTCGACGCCGTACATGTCTAGAACTGCCGCGACATCGTTTGTTTGGATCCTGTCGGGGTCGATGTATTCGGAGAACGTCTGCATCGCCCGTATATTGACTCCTGATGCCTGAATTTCGCCTTGGATAAATGTGCAGGAGCCGATGCCTCTGATCTCCCGAATCATCGTCTTGGCAATAGCAGTCTTGACCAAATTCAGCATCAAAAGCTTGGGCGAGTCCGAGTCAAGCTCGATTGTGATTTTGCACCACCCTCCGCCTTTTTCGTCGCATTCAAAGTCGGATATCTCGTGGAAGGCATTTTTGATGCGCTCCGCTCGGGCAGACGTTGTCGGTCGGACCTCATCTTCTCCACTCTCATCTTCATCCTCGCTGTCGTCGTCTGCAGACACACCATTCGATACGCCATTCATCTCCTCATCCTCGCTCTCGTCCGCGGCGTCCTTCCCCATGGCCTTCTGGATCGCGTCATCCTCCTCATCATTGTCGCCGTACGACACCTCCTCTCCGCGGTTCGCCCGTTGCTTGGCGCTAGTAGCATCGCCATCGCCGCCATCATCATTGTCCTCATCATCGTCATCACCCTGACTCTGCGTATTTGCAGATGCCGACGCCACCTCCACGACACCAGATCGAACGCCAATTTCTGGTGTTGCTGCGGTGCTTGGGCCTCCGCGTTTCTTGATCTCCTTCTTCATCAAAGTTATAATCTGGCGCAAGAGTTTCCGCTCAACCACATTCATGACCTCTGCAACCGTAATGGCATAGGTTTCGCAGTATTCAGCGGACGGGAAGAACTTCATAGCAATCTTGTAGACCTTGGCTTGATGGTGAATCTTGCCACGTCCCACCCGCTCTTCGACCACGAGGCTATCCATGATGTAACCAAGTGGTGTGTGGCTAATCTTCTTCGTGAAAACTTCCGCCTGGTCGGGCGATATGTCTGGACGGGGATGAAGGGTCATGGAAGGTGTAGAAATAACAGCAGAGGCCGTCATGAGAATTTCTCGAAGTCGAGGAATACCCTGTGTCACGTTCTTCGCCGCGTGGCCAGCCAAGTGGAAGGTATTCAGTGTCATTTGAGTAGAAGGTTCGCCGACAGACTGCCCAGCAACGATGCCAACCGCCTCGCCTGGTTCGACAAGAGAGCGTTGGTACTTGAGAGCAAAGAGCGTTTCGGCGTTTTTGCGAGAGAGGGCGACAGCGCTCCGCGTCTGCTTCTCACTGCTCTTTTCTCGGATAAGGCCGTTCTTGTTTTCTTTGACGTATGCCGACATAGCTTCGTAGAAAAGCTCAGACATTGCAAAGGTGTTGGTAGTGGGATTGTAAGAACCAATTAGGGGATCCTTGGTAGATGAGCTGTCAGACTTGGCGCGTTTGACAGCACTCTTCATGTACTTCATGAAAACGTCTCGTTTGGAAGTGAGCGTTTCAACAACCTTGGTGTCATACTTCAGCTGCACAAGCTCCGAAGCGACATTCTCGAGAATAAAGTCAAAATCTGTCAAATACTTCTGCTTGGTGACGTCGAGCCCATCCTCGCCATATAGGAACTGTATCACGGAGCCATCCGCATCGCGCACTGAGGCATCGTAGGAAACCATGAGACCTTCCAGGCCTTTGATAACACATCTTTGTAGGTAGCCGGAACGCGATGTTTTGACGGCCGTATCGATAAGACCTTCACGACCGGCCATGTGATGGAAATAGTACTCATGAGGACGAATACCAGTGAGGAAACGGCTGCGGATATAGCCAGCGGACCCAATGTTTGTCTCGAACGGTTTAAAGCAAGGTAGAGTCTTTCCGCTAACCATCAGCGGAACACGTCTACCTTCTAAAACTTGCTGGCCCAAGTTGCAAGAGATAAGGGAGGCATTGACTCGGGAGCCCTTGGCACCAGAGGTAGTCATGGCTTGCATTTGGTTCTTCGGGAATGGCTTTTCCAATTTAGGCAGGCAAGCCTTTTGGACAGTTTCAGTGATGTCCTTTGTTCCCTGGTTCATCAACAAGTCGAGGCTTTCTTGTTTCTTGTCATCACGCAAGACTTCCTCGAGACGTTCAAGCAAAAGTTTGTTGGTGGGATCTTTGTTGCCAGGTAAAGAAACGTATTCCGAGGCAATCTCGAGACCCATTTCGCTAGTCCGCTCGAGGGCTTGCAAGCGAGCCTTCTCGCCAGCTTCTGTGAGTCGCAGGTCATCCATACCACAAGAGAAAGCGCGCATGTTCAGCAGTCTCGTTAGCAGTCGACCCAAGCAGCTGAGCAACTTGCTGGCGATAGCCGAGCCGTAAACCTCATGCGCAGCATGAACAATACCGCCGGAACTTTGTCCAATTTGCGACTTGTCAAGAATTCCGGTAATCAGTTCACCATCTTGCACACGTACAACGCCCTCTTCCGAATTGGGCCCCCATTGTTCCGCTTTAAGCTGAGTACTTCCATGCATTGTCAGACCGCTGCAATTCGCAGGCTTGAGGTTCTTCAATATCGTGGTAATAATTTGCTTCCCGGTCCATCTGGGTGCAGGCTTGATGATAGCCGGCGGTACAAGCTGAAGACGCTCCGAAAGAATGTGTCCACTCTCTGGTCGTAGGGCGCTATAGATTAGAGAATGGTAGTCTCCCTTGCTGAAGAATGTATCGCGATTGCACAAGGCAATCGAGACTGAAAGATGGTCCTGAATGAGGCCTCGAAGGGGCTTGCCTTGTGTTCCAGAGAGGTATTGATGATCAGTGTCAGCAATCTGAAGAGCCTCTGCGCGCGCAAGCTCGTTTTGCGGGAAATGCATGTTCATCTCGTCACCGTCGAAATCGGCGTTGTAGGTGTTGCAGTTGGCGTAGTGCATGCGAATAGTCTTTTCACCCGGAAGAACTCGAACACGATGCCCCATGATGGACGGCTTATGCAGTGTTGGTTGACGGTTCATTAAAACGACATCGCCGTTCGTCATGTGACGATGAACCTTTTTGTTCTTGATCTTGGGGGCATTTGCATGCGTGGGGGCAAGGAGCTGATTTGCCAAGGAAATGCGATCATCTACCGACTTGTTGCGAAGATTGACAATTTGGCCATTCTCGTCCTCGATTGCAATGGCGCCTGGCCATTTATTAGCACCGTTGATGACAGCTTGTTGCATATCTCTGAAGTTGTGACTCGTGACGGGCTCTGGATAAGTCAACTTTTGAGCGAACACAGGAGGAACACCAATCTCGTTCGTATCAATGTTGGGATCCGGCGAGATGACACTTCGCGCAGCAAAATTAACTCGCTTTCCCATCATATTCTTTCGAAACAAGCCTTCCTTCTTCTCAAGCTTCTGTTTGATACCATCCTCGTTGCGCTTGGCAGCTGCCCCCTGAATGGGATTTTTGTTCTTATCAATAAGCGCATTAACTGATTCTTGAAGCTCAACCCAGGCAAGATGCACTGCTGTAATGTGAGAGTTGCCCTTTTGCACATTGTTGTGGAATTGAGCAATTTTGCTATTGCAGCGCAAGATGTTCTTGTAAAGGCTGTTTTGCGACGCCTCTGATATTTCCGAGTCGCCCATGCGAGCCTCGGGGCGAAATCGATTCGGTGGGACAAGTAGTGTCGTGATGAAGAACATATCTGGCGTCGTTCTGGGTGTTTTTCTGGTGGCTGGCTTGGCGTTATACAGGAGCGAAATGACGTCCTGCTCTTTTTTGAAAAGCTCAATCAGACGAGCGCGGACTTCCAGAGGGCTAATGTATCTTTGCCGGGTTTCAGGGTGACTGGATTTTGTGGCCGTTTTGGCCGAGGGTTCTTCCTCTTCAACATCTGGCATCGATACATCCTCGTCTGGTTCGGATTCATCTTCGCTAGAGCTCTGAGTAACCCCATTTTCTTGATCATGTTTGCTCACGGTCTTCTGCTGTACTTGAGACATAGCATCGGCGAATTTGAGGCCACGAAGAACCATTTTGGCCTGTTCCTTGCCGGAAAGCCCCTTTTCGAAAATCTTCACAAATGCGTCTTTGCGGTAAGTCGGGGAGATGCCATTGCAGCTGGCGCATTCGCGCTTCTTTGTGACCTCGGCAAGAAATTCCTTGATGACCTCACGACGCATCTGTCCGGCGCCTTCGTGCTTGCCCTTCTTTACATCGCGCATCGTTTTCTTGCTTCCGCGCAGGCATTGGTCGACGTATTTTTGTCTTTTGCGGGTAACATTGTCAATGGAGCCGGAGTCGTCTTCGGCTTCACTGCCGTCAGATACGGAGGCCTCAAGATCATCGGCATCGGCAAGGCCGCTTTCGCCAATTGCATCAATCATATGGGCTTCTTGTACAAGGCCATGTTGCAGGAGCTGAAGTTTGCACATGTACTTGTGCAATTCTTTGGCAGGCATTCGGAAGCCCTTGCAGTATAGGCATGTAGCTCGAAGGAGGTGGTAG
This sequence comes from Cordyceps cicadae, assembly GCA_002968875.1. Lineage (NCBI taxonomy): Eukaryota > Fungi > Ascomycota > Sordariomycetes > Hypocreales > Cordycipitaceae > Cordyceps > Cordyceps cicadae. The sequence continues at coordinate 278,381 of MWMN01000019.1, read as the reverse complement.
GCCTGGTCTAGAAAGATAGGGTGGTAGACAGGAACGGGCAGTCTGATATGACCGGGGTGACCGGGGCAGTATGTATGATTCAAATTGCAAGTTGTGCATCTGTTGGAACAATATGGTTAGCCAGGGGGGAACGCAGACTGCATCCAAAGATCTGCTCCTACGGCGAGTCGCCCCATGAGCCCAGAGCCGGATCATAAAGACCGCCTGGAACAGGGTTGAGCATGGAATCGAATGTGCTTTCATTCTCGATGCGCTTGACGGAGATGGCTTCGATTTCAGCGGGCGAAAGAAAGGTGAACTCGACCGACTCGACCTCGGAGGACACTGGTTGTGATATATTCATGCTGGGCGAGTGATTGGGGCCGCAATCGCTTGCGGCGCGGTTTACAGCATGAGTTTGCCTGGTTCTCGACAAGCAGAAAAATAGACGAGGTCGCCAGCAGGCAAAAGCTGCAAAACTATTGCGCTTACAAAAACTTTTGGGCGGTCGTTGCCGGCAGAATTGGTGTGGGTCCAGAGTGCCTTCCTCTGTGAAGCCTGTAAATTGTAAAGCTGTGGTCGGCCGCTGACCGGAGAACTAGAGCAACAAACAACATGTGAGGATACTTTGAGTTCATACATGCTCGGACTTCTTGTTGCACTGGTCGTTGAAATCCATATTCCCCTTGCTTAATGAGTAGTACTCTTGTAGTATCGCGCGGCGCGCACGTAGATGATTTAGTTATCTTCGAAAGATGAGCTCATCCGCCGCTATATGGCAACGCGGCTAAGCTACCAATGTAAGTAGGTAAGTTGTCAGGATCACCCGCCCTGCACCTTGATGCACCACTGGGAAACAACCAGTCACAGATGGCATGTGCAAGGTCCCAGCATACTGCAATTATCAGGACGACGGGCGAGAAACTCCGGCCGGCATTTGGTACTGGATGGTAGCCAACTAAATGCTACCCCACTACGGCTATACACTGAGCTCTCTCGATATTTCATCGGCAGTATTCCAGCTAGGTATTACTCTGGGATCGGCCTATTGTTTCCTTTCAGTGAGAAAGAAAAGAATCAGAGATACAACGCTCTTCCCAAAATCCGGAGAGTGTTCTGGTGCCGGCCCACCAAAGCCTCCCGGCGCTAGCTAGGTGCAAGTGCCAGCATAGCCGAGTCACGTGCCGTATTCGCAGTCGACATGTGCTGAACCTGGCTATCACACGTAAAATTACCAAGCTGCCGAAGTACACTTATCCCAAGTCCGAAAACATTCCGGGGTATAGATCAGAACCCGTGGCGCATCGCAATGTTGACGTACTGTCCCCCACCCCCCAGTATGCATCTCGTACACACTCCCCGAGAAGCGGGGTACGGACAGTATCTGGCATCATCCACCAGAAATCGAACCGGGATTTACTTACGTGCTTGGGTAGGTAGTACCTGTCCTACCCAATGCTGCTCTGCGGGATACTGTATTGTATGTGCATAGACCTTGGTTCAATCGCCGATTTTCCGTCAAAGAAAATACTCAACAAATTGTGTCACAGCGCCCCTTACTGTGGGTGGCAACATCTAGTTATTGATCCCCTACTAGGTACTACCTCTCTCCGAAAAAGGTGAGATGTAAAAGATGTAAAAGATGTCAAACATTGGAGAAATATAAAACATACAGGAGAAACAAAATACTTGATAGGGATTAAGTAAATATCACCACCCAGGTGCCTCCGTCGGCCCTTACGTGGTAGCCTCGGTAGAGGCGCATTCTCCACCCCCGGAGGCTGCCCTCCAGAGCGCTAGGTTAGGAACCTGTTAGCGCCTATCTGGCAATACCTACCTACCTGGTAACAATCGCCCAAGCCCGAGCCAAAGCCTCGCAGCTCGCCGCCGAAAGAGGTACCTGCCTACCCACCCACTTTTGGTTAATAACCCCGGTACCTCCCATTCCGAATCGGCCCCTTCGGCTGACCACCTCTCTCGACTCACCAGGACCGACATCTTACCCCAGCCCAGGTCGCCTTCGTTGCGTCTGACATCAACTTCTCGAATCTCTCTGAAGACAACCATTTCAATCCTCGCCTCACACTATCGTGTTTTCTGACAATCTGCACGCACTATTTGCACGGCGTCCGACGGTGCTCCATCCTACCTCCTTCTCTCACAGGCTTACCATTGACGCTGCCTACCTCGCCACTTGACCAAACGCTTCGCAACCGCCGCCATGGGTAAGGCGCAAAAGATGAACCTACCGTTGATACCGCTTCCTCGGGACACCATCCTGTTGCCAGGTCTGGTCCAGAGAATTTCCGTCACCTCCAGCCGTCCTGATGTTGCTGCGCTTCTCGCACATGTCTACGAACGCGCAGCCTCCAAAGGCCCCGACGGTCGCATCGATAGCGTCCCTATCGCGTGCGTCCCCGTCAACTCGCCGTTCGTCGGTCCCAATGGCCAGCTTCTGATTAGCAATGGCGAGGAAGTCGATCCCTCTGCTATCGAAGACGTCAACCCTGGCTCAGCCAAGAAAGGCGACCTCTACCACTTTGGTGTCGCTGCCAAGATTATCGGCATCGATGGCCGAGGAGCCGGGGAATTTGCCCTGCGCGTCGAAGGAACATCACGCATTCGAATTGATACCATTACTCGGGAGCGACCATACTTTGAAGGCCAAGTGACATCCTTCAACGACGATAGTAAGTGTTGAGCACACGCACTGGGCCCTCGCAACTGTTCCCTTGACTCCATACTGACCAATGCGACATCGCAGCCGATATTGCCGACAAGCAACTTCAAGATCTTTTCGCCTTGCTCAAGGCGCAGTCCCGCGAACTCATCACAATCTTGCGAATCTCTTCGATGCTGCCACGCACCAAGGCTGGCCCTAGTCTATCGCCCACCGTCACTAAGCGCCTCGAGCTACTCATTATGCGAAGAGAGATCAAAGAGGCCGGCTTGTTGGCTGACTTCATGGCCAACCTAGTCGAGGCTACTCACGAGGAGAAGCTTGGGGTCTTGGCTGCGCTCGATGTCAAAGTCAGAATTACAAAGGTCATTGAGCTCCTCGAACGCCAGGTTGGAGGCATCAAAAACAATTTCAAGATCACTACATTTACGTCTGTACCCGTTCAGATTCTTGATCGTCTCGGCGAAAATCCCGTTCGCAGGCCCAACTCTCCCCAGCAACTGCCAGGCATGTCATTCATACCGCCTCCCGGTGGTAGCATTCCGGGTGGCAATGACAGTGAAGACCAAGAAGCCAGCGAGATTGATGAACTCAAGAAGAAACTCCAAAATGCTCAACTTCCAACAGAAGTTGCCAAGGCAGTGGACAGGGAACTTCGCCGCTTGCAAAAGATGATGCCCATGAACCAAGAGTATCAGGTTACTCGCAACTGGCTCGAAACGTTATCGGAGATTCCCTGGGCAGCTGTCACAGATGACAGGCTCGGTCCCGACACTTTGACGCGTGCACGGAAACAGCTCGATGACGACCACTACGGGCTTGAGAAGGTTAAGAAGCGACTCATTGAATATCTTGCCGTTCTTCGGCTCAAGCAATCCATCAACGACGAAGTCGAACAGAAGCTGCGCTCAGAACAAGCTCTTGTTCACCAAGCCGACTTGGTTTCGGAGCAAGATCAGCAGCACTCGGACGCTGAGTCTGCCCAACTCCAGGCTATCAAGGCGCAGAAGATGACGGACAAGTCTCCTATCATGCTGCTTATTGGGCCCCCTGGCGTCGGCAAAACCAGCCTGGCTAAATCAGTTGCGACAGCCCTTGGCCGCAAGTTTCACCGCATTTCTCTCGGTGGCGTCCGCGATGAAGCTGAGATTCGTGGCCACAGGCGTACGTATGTCGCGGCTATGCCCGGCCTCATTGTGCAAGGCCTGCGCAAAGTTGGAGTTGCCAATCCCGTGTTCCTTCTGGACGAGATTGACAAGATTGGCATGGCTAGTGTTCATGGTGATCCCTCAGCTGCCATGCTTGAGGTTCTTGATCCTGAGCAGAACAATACCTTTCAGGATCATTACGTCGGAATGCCCATTGATCTTTCCAAGATCCTGTTTATTGCGACAGCGAACAATCTGGACACTATTCCTGCGCCTCTTCTCGACCGCATGGAAATGATTTATCTGCCAGGCTACACGACGCTGGAGAAACGACACATTGCAATGCAACATCTAGTCCCGAAGCAAATTCGAGCCAATGGCCTGTCGCAGGATCAGGTCATCTTTAATGAGGATGTTGTATCCAAGGTCATTGAATCATATACCCGTGAAGCGGGAGTTCGGAATCTTGAGCGCGAACTCGGATCGGTCTGTCGGTCAAAGGCTGTGCAGTATGCGGAGGCTAAAGACGGTGGTCGGCTTGAACACTATAAGCGTGAGCTATCGGTGGAAGATTTGGAGGATATTCTGGGCATCGAAAAGTACGAAGAAGAGATTGCAGAGAAGACCAGCCGGCCTGGTATCGTCACTGGCTTGGTTGCATACAGCACTGGCGGCAACGGTAGCATCCTCTTCATTGAGATTGCCGACATGCCGGGAAGAGGGACTGTTCAGCTGACTGGCAAGCTGGGCACTGTTTTGAAGGAGAGCGTCGAGGTGGCGCTGACCTGGGTCAAGGCTCATGCATTTGAGCTTGGGCTGACTCACGAGCCGTCTGCTGATATCATGAAGAACCGCAGCATTCACGTGCATTGTCCCGCAGGTGCTATTCCAAAGGACGGACCTAGCAGCGGCATTGGACAGGCCATTGCACTCATCTCCTTGTTCTCAGGCAAGCCGGTACCGCCGACAATGGCCATGACGGGCGAGATTTCGCTTCGCGGTCGCGTGACGGCCGTGGGTGGCATCAAGGAGAAGCTGATTGGTGCACTACGGGCCGGCGTCAAGACGGTCATTCTCCCTGCGCAGAACAAGAAGGAGGCGAAGGATCTTCCGCAGGAGGTCAAGGATGGGCTGGAAATCATCCACGTCAAGTAAGTGAACGCGCGGGCGCATGGATGGAGGCAGGGCTGCTCCCTCGCACCAGCCTTGTCGTTCCCATCGCGCCGTCGTCGTCTAACATGGAATGGAGCATACAACTAACATGTCATCTCTCTAGCCACGTATGGGAGGCAATCCGGGTCGTGTGGCCATACTCGCACTGGGCCGGAGATAACCACTTTTCTGGTATCGAGAGCCGTCTGTGAGGCTGGCTCCATTGCATGCATGGCTGTTCCCCCGAGTTGGCATGGCGGGTTCAAGGTTAGTGATGGTGCTGATGTGCTTTGCTTGTATGATGGATGCATTCATCTGCCTTGTTAATTTTGTTTACTTTATCCCGGGACGGTGAAGATTTGTCATAGCGATTGGATGATTATTTTTTATTATTTTGCCTGGGTTTTTGTAATTGCATGGACTCTTATCTCCCTCACTCTCTCTCTCTCTCTCTCTTTCTCTCTCTTTACGGTTATTTTATTGTTTCAATTCACCTTCGATATTATTCATGACTGCGTGAATATTGTCGAATTAATATCAGGTTGGATATCATGTATAGGTGTGTGTATGTTTATTGTCTTGATGAATTCAATTTGCGTATGATCCATACTTTTATTGGGCGGGTTTTCCCTCATCTCGTGATACATACATACTAACTACTGACTTGGTCATCTTGTTCATTGGCATAGCAGTACCCATACATTAGACAAAATTCATGGCTTTATTACAAGTCTTGGGGCAAAAAAAAAATGCCGACTGGTTCATGCAGGGGAAAAAAAGCGCGCTGTGGTCCTCTCTGGACAAGGCACGGTAACTGGTAACTCCTCGGAAGCTTCCGGGAATCTGACAGTCAGGGATTTCCGCCGTCCGCTCTTTCTCATCCATGATCCATGCTTACCAAGGTAGGTATTATTATTATTATTATTACTTGCGCCGCCCTCCCATCCTTCTCTCTCTCTCTCTCTCTCCGCTGTCGGGTGTTCCCTGTCGATAAAAGGACCATGTATAAGCAGGGTAACAAATGAAACGGCGACAAAAAGTTGAGGCAGACGCGGACGGAACTTGCCGAAAACAGGGGCTTTTTTTTTCTGGCCGGCCAACTGGTTAAGGAGAAGAAGATGAAGGAAAGTAGAGACAGAAAGAGACAGAGGGAGAGACAGAAAGAGAGAGGGGGGGGAGACAGAGGGAGACAGAGAGAGAGACAGAGAGAGAGACAGAGAGACAGAGAGAGAGACAGAGAGACAGAGAGAGAGAGAGACGGAGAGAAGAGCTGCCGGGTAATTAGATATGGGTGACTCGTGGCATAATGGGGCTCCCACCGAGTAAGTTGAATGGGATGATGACATGACACGGACCAGGAGGAAAGAAGCGGCGTTGTCGTTGTCATTGTCATTGTCATTCTCATTGCTCTTTATTGTCATTGTTCTTGCTCTAACTAGTTCCCGTATGGGCTTCTTTCTCAACATCGACGGAGGAGAGAGGAGTATCAAGTCGTGGCAGCAAAGTGCATCAGGCATGACGACGATGCTTTGACAGCACTCAAGCCCGCAACTTGGAGCTGTCCAGATGCCGGAGAAAGGACGACCATGTTGATGATGATTGCTGGGTGTTATGAACCGGGACGTCTGATATCGCCGGCGTCCTGCGTTTTCGGGGCCCCGTCTCGGAGGGGCACAAGATTTGATTACACTCTACGGCTGCATCAGCAATCCACTATTGGTGGCATTGGCGGGCATGATGATGGGTTTGCATATCGGCCACTCACACCCACACTGAAGCCGCATATTCCCCATGCACATTATGACATGGTACCGCCTCGTTATTCTTTCCAGCGTCCCCCTCTCTCTGTCTCTCTGTCTGTCTCTGTCCCTCTCTCTGTCTCTCTCTTGCTCCCCCCCCCCCCCCCCCCCCCC
>MWMN01000019.1:260417-265635 GCA_002968875.1 Cordyceps cicadae | reverse complement strand
CCCCCCCATCCTTCCCCGGCAAGCCAGCCGATGGCCTCTTTTTGCCATTCTCTTATTTTATTTTATTTCATTTTATTTTGCCTTTTTGCATATTGCATCTTGTCTTCCACCCTGTCGTCACGACAACCCTGCTAATCAGCGTTGGTTCGCTCTGCTCCGTAACTAGTGAGTTACTCGGTCACAACCGTAGCAGCCAAGGCCACGACGGATAGCAAAGTATCTACCGACAGGCTTTGGGAGGGGGGAGGGGGGACAATCAGGAACACACGAATACACGAATACACGAATACACGAATAGCCTACTATTACCCGTATTATATACATCAAACTCGGGTTATATTGGCAATGCAGGTATTGCAAGTCTTGGCGCCGGGCTTCATTCATATGTCCAGGGAGGTAAATAACACCAAATCAACCAGCCTCTGATGAAGGGAATACGAATACTATAGATAATAACGGGCTGTAAAATGTAAGGGAAAAAAAAAAAAATCAAATTTAGACAACCAGTCAGAGCCAGCCTGCAACTGAGCATGTAGCATAGCAGGTAGCCGGTAACTCCCTACTTATTAGTTTGTCATAACAGGTAGCCGGTAACTACCTACTTGGTTTGTTTCTAGGTGAGTTGACTGAGCCCGGGTCTTGCTCGTTGGAGATGCCACCAGCGACAGCCGAGCCAAGCCTCTTTTTCTCGGCCCGCACAGGAAATATTCGATACCCGTGCCTTTGGAATGTCTTTGGAAGGACCTCCGTTATAGTGAAAGTCGTTATTTGTCGCTGCCACTGGCTAAGCTGGGCTTCTTGCTCAAGCGTGTCTGCCTGCCAGGCATCGAGCAACTAACAAGTTACCAAGTTGGTCATGCGAGCGAGCGAGCGGTGACGACAAGTTCCCCTCGTCTCGTGATCAAGGACAAGGTTGATTTGAAGACGGCGAGAAGATGTCATTGAGTAATAATAAATGGACAAGCCGATTTACCAAGTAACCAGGCCGGCCCTCCAAATCCCATTTCTCCGCCTTGCTCGGACCAACTGGTTTACCCACTAGAGAGCGGAAATTTCGGCGGATTGCCGAGCCAGTTTCTTTCCTTGCTGTATCGTCTGCTTTCTTGTCTCTCGATTCCTGTTCACGTGGTCTGAGATTTGACCTTGTCCAACGTTTGCGCGAGGAAAGTCACCAGGTAGCAGCCTGCCTGTCAGTAGCAGCCTGCCTGTCAGTAGCAGCCTGCCTGTCAGTAGCAGCCTGCCTGTCAGTAGCAGCCTGCCTGTCAGCAGCGCACGAGCAATGGGCTCATCACCCAAGCCAAGCTGCCATCATGCTACGGGCCATTTTTAGCGCAGCAACAAGGTGAGGAGGGGAGCTCGGCGAACGATGGCGGGCGCTCAGCCTGTACGAGCGTGTGTGGATGAGTGTATGTGTATTAACTAACCTATGTGTCTCAACGTGTGTGTATCGAGGTTTGTGCATGTCGTGTTACGTATGTGCAGGTACGTACTTATCGACGTAGGTACACTTGTGACGGAGGTTTGGTTCTCTCGGGTCAAACAGCCCTTTTGCGTCGGCTATTTTGGGTTGCACATTACGAGGCCTCAGGACAAGGAAGTCGTGACGGAATGACAAGCAGTGACGACATGATACGATGCTCTGAGAATGACTCCTGTCGCAGCACTGTCCTACCTAACCTGTCCTGCCTGTCTGTGACTTGCAGTACAACACAATTACCGACTACTTAATAGTGACGGAAGAAGGGGGGGGGGGATGCGCATGGATATCGTGAGCGAAATGCATTGTCTTGTGCTACTAGAAACCTGGCTCCCGGGAAACGGCCCGTTGTGACTTTGTGAGACGAGCCCACCTAACCAAGTTAACCATCTATGTATGTAGGTTTTAGCCGCCGCTTGATGATGAATGTCATCCATCTACTTTGGTTGGCTGAGGAAAAGGGCCGGCATACACGGCATACACGCTGCGCCTCGGTGTTGCCGGAAAGGACTCGGCTAGTTAATTCGTTATCAGAAGCAGCCACGAGCACGGTCCTGGCACGTCTCGAGAGGGGAGGGGGGGCGCAATTCTTGTCAGCCCTGTGCTTGTGGTTGACAACCTTGACTGAAAACAGACAACTCGGATAGGACGAAGTGAGGCGGGAGGTGATAAGTGATAGAAGGCAAAGCCGGCATCCGGGGAGGCCGGGGAGGGAGGGTTACATGGTAACTAGTTAACGGGTTCCAATAGTGCTAAATTCCATTGCTCATCCCATGTAGAAAAACAGGCTAATAACTAACGACTAGTCTTAAAAGAAAAGCACGTACGATGGATGAGTGAGTGAGTTGAGTGAGTTGATTGAGTTGAGTGAGTTGAGTGAGCTGAGTGAGCTGATTGACTGAGTGAGTGATTGACTGGGTGATTGACTGAGTGAGTGAGTGTGGTTCATCATCATAGGAATGTCGATAGACGGATCAATGATGGATGAATGAACGAATGATGGATGGATGGATACGTGATCTGCCCGTTATAGCCTTAAACTCTATTATGGTTGACTGACCCACCAAGTTAGAGAGAGAAATGCCGTTTCATTATATTTTACAATATATATTCATGTACGTATATATATAGATATTTATTATATATTTCTTCATTTTACTAGTCACGTTCCTTTTCATTTCTGATTCATCTCGTTTGCTTCATCATGTCGCCAAATCACCCACCCTCCCCCCCCGAGTCTTTTGCCTTCCTTACAAGATTGCTTGCGCTTTGATGGACGGCGGGGGTTCAGAAGATTGGGATCAGATATGAGGAACAAAGAAATGGGGAGGAATGGAGGATCTACAAAAAGCTCAGCAGATTTATCGACTGATTTTTGCTGCTCAACCTCTGAGGGCCACTCACTCACTCAGCTAGCACTTATTAGTTACTATTACAGCCCTTTTTTCATGGGACTTGCTGGAATGGGAGTCCCTCTAGTTAGACTGACGGTACCGAGAATGTTGCACTACTAGTTAGTAGATCTTAACGAATGACCTTTTTTTTTTTTGGTACCGTTTATCTTTTACTTTATTCTATTTTATTCTTACCCCGTCATTTCTACCCCGTCTTCCAGTGTTTCATTGCAGCAGATCGTCTGTAGCACAAGTTGATCCTTGAGTTGCAAAGGGCTCCGTGCGTAGATCGGGCAATGGGGCTTGCCGAGAGTACAGTATCAGTGCTGCCTTTTTTTTCCTTTTTTTTTTTTTCCTTTTTTTTTTCTCCGTGTGTTTCCTCCTCGTCAGGCTTCTGGATTCGCCTTGGATCGTGGTTCATAACCCGTAACAGCCGAGCCCAGCCCAGCCCAGCCCAGCCTGGCCCAGCCCGGCTTCATCACCACCCTCCACCAAACCGTGGCTTGTTTCCAATACCTGGCCACAGATTACGCATAACTAGTCCCGGATGGCAAAAGATTGCTCGGACGAGACTATCCGGTTGCAGCCTCTTCAAGCCCAACCCCAGGCCGAGCTCCTCGGTTACAAGTCTCTTGGACTCTTTTTGCCCGGCTGCACCTGACTCGGTGGCGGATAGACAGGCTGGACGAGAACAAGCCAAGACCGGTATCTTCGCGTGTTTGGAAGCGAGCAAAGTTGTCTCTCGTCTCGTCTCCTATACGTGTCGGTCGCCACTGAAAATCAATAGCAAGCAAGCCTCGTAGGTAATTTATGAACTAGTTACCTGAGACTCAATGTATAGTTTGGCAAGTTATTATAGAAGAGTTGATCCCCAGCCACGTTCCCCGCTACGTAATCAGCCAGGCTTGTGTCCGTTCGCCGCCACCGTGGGTTATCTTGGTTCCTTTTTTTTTTTTTTTTTTTTTTTAATATATAACTGTTATTTCTTTCAGTAGATGAACATCTCTCGTTTGCTGTATGCACAATCTGCCCAACCTTGGCTCGATGGCACACGGATAACGGCCAGCTAGGCCAAGGCAGGTGTTAGAGAAGAGGAAACGAGAAGAGGAGGACAGGGGAAAAGCCAAGGGGGAAAAAAAGAAAAAAAAAAGGAAAAAAGAAAAAGAAAAAGAAACGCAGAAAAAGAGTCATGATAGCGTCGCGCTAGAGGCTGGAGACAATCTCGGAAGTTATTAATCGAGGGATGTGCTGCTAGGGTTCGGTTCAAGGCAGGTAAGGGCCGGGCAGGAAAGACGGAGGAGGCTAAAACTAAATCCCAAACTACCTACTCAACTAATAATAATCACAACTACGAAAAACTCGGAATAACCTAAACTGAAAACTGACTGGCAGAGGAAACCTGTCCGAGACTATCCATGTATCTCATCTTGTCGGGTTGTAGCCAGAGAAAATGAAAGCGTCATACTGTATTGCTCTCATGGGTGATGAGTTCTCAAGTATGTTTCTAACAAAAAAAAAAGTGCTATTAATAAAATGAATAAAAAGAGACTGGGTCTTGTTTTGCATGTGCATGTGCTTGAGCCTGAGCTTGAGCCTGAGCCTGAGCCTGAGCCTTTCTGTAGCTGGTCTGTTCGCCTTCACGTTTGGTGCACCTGTGCGTACCCCGTCGGTGCCTTTTTTTTTTTTTTTAGTGTATCTTCTGAAAAATCCCTCTTTGTTTCCAACACTGTTGCCCATTCCCAGCTCTCGGTGACTTGGCCTCACCTCGATGAAAACGGGCAACCATACAACTCCATACACAGGGAGTCAAGGGCGACAACTACCTACGTGGTGACCAACTGGTTATTGCCCGAGAGTACCGGCTACAAATAAATAAAATAAAATAAAATAAAATAAAACAGAACAGAAAACAAAACGCAGACAACAGTTGCCAAAGCTACCACACAAGTCACAAGTACACTAGCCATCTCAATAGCCCCATGTGTGTTTCAAGTCCTGTTCCCCGGCGGCGGCGCTTTTGCTTTAACTGCCATGCATGTAATGGCAGTTTATTATGACAAGGCATAGATAGTCATGACCGCATTATCGTCAATGACTTGCGTGGCTAATAAATACACCAAACTAACATCCCAACTAACCAGCAACTAGTTGGCCACTAACCAGCCTATCGAGTGCCAAGTCAGTCGAGTTTGTAGTACAACGTACAAGCACCAGATAGATCTATTTGCCAGGTCGGGGGCTGCCATCGAGTTGGGTAATAACTTGGCGACTGCTGTAGCGAGTGAGTGTAGGGCCATGCAATCCAAATCCAAGCCCCTCCCCGGGCTATTTCATTCCATGTGCCAGG
>MWMN01000019.1:242917-257917 GCA_002968875.1 Cordyceps cicadae | reverse complement strand
CTTGCTTCCCGTCCTCATTCTACACCTTTTACTCTACTCCCTCTACCCCCCCCCCTCGTCTTCTGCTGCTTCTCCTCCCACTCCTGCTCCTCAGAATACGGTGGCTATTGCTGTCCGTGGGCCTCCAACTACCTCCTCTCTCTCTCTCACCCTCTCCTCTCTCACCCTCTCTTCTATCTCTCGACTAGCAAACTATCCATTTACCCATTTACCCGTTTTTCCATTTATCCTTATTCCAAAGCTGGAGAGGAGCAAAGGGTTCTCGAGATCGCCGTCGCGCCCACTAACTACTATAACTATATACATACACTGCATTCCCTCTCCACCAGCTGCCAACCGTTTTAGACGACACTTCCTTCCTTCCTTCCTTCCTTCCTTCTCTCGATCGCACCTGCCGACACTTGCCTGTCGACTTTTTGACCTTTATTTTATTTTATTTTATTTTATTCTACTCGTACTTTTATTTTTATTTTTATTTTTATTTTCATTTTTATTTTTATTGTACTTTTTTTCTTTTTTAATTTTATTTTTACCTTATATTGCTTAGCGTAAGGCTCTCCCATCTCTACTTCTCCAAACACCCTTCCCCGAGACATATATTCATCATCCATTCCCTTTCTCCTGCTCTCCCTTCCTTCCTTTCTCCCTTTCTAGATGGCTGGCTCGGTCGACTGTGCTCTCATCCGATTCTAATCTTGTCCCCTCGAAATCGCCCTCCTCACTCTCTCTCCCTCCTCTCCCTCTCTCTTCTCTTCTCTTCTACTTTCGAAACCTTCCTGGCACCCGTCTACGATATCATACTCCCCTGACAGCTGCCCTTTCCTAATACCTCCAAGTATCATAGCGCAGATCCCTCCCGGCCCGTCAGAGCGAGCAGAGCCCCGAGCATCTTGGCCTATTTGTCTGTCTGTCGCATCGGCAATGTCTCACATTGACTAGCCCAAAACCGAACCCTCGACCAGGAAACACCAGCTGTGCCTTACAAAGCCTTTCCTTCTTCCACAGGGTTGGGCTGGCTTTGGCTTGTATTTCTTTTCCCCTCACCCGCCGCGATTTCTTTTCTTTTCTCTCTTCTTTTTTTTCGGAATTTATTCTCGGTTCATTTTGAGTGGGATTCGACAGCGGCAAACATCGACACTACAGAGCAGACTCGTCGCTCGCCCTCTAAAAGGGTTACCAGAAACAAGACAAACCGAACCACTAATACTGATAGAGGCTCGACAGCAGAGACATTGGCCCGATTCCCTGGCACGCTGCCGTTTCTAGAGTCTCAGTTTCGGCCCTTTGTTTGCGAGAGGATATTGAGACATCTTGCCGTCAATTCGACAGTCTATTCCATTCATCTCTTTCTTCTTCTTTTTCTACTGCTTCTTCGACTTTTACCTCTACTTCTTCTTCTGTCCGAGTACTGCGCGTCTGCCTACCTTCCCTTCTGCAACTCCCGTGTCCTTCAACACCGACACCGAAGCCGCAACCATCCAGCATACCGAGAATCCAGACAGTGACGTCTACGCCTCCTGCTGCCGAGTCGGCTCCGAGACAAGAAGAGCCTCGCTACATTGTTTACTATTGAGGAAAACCACCGACCGCCTGCTTCTTCCCGACGACTGCGCTTCGCCTCGCCAAAGGCACCCAAACAGCCGAGACCACGCAGCACAGGGTTGTACCAGAGCTATTGAAACTGCCAGTGTCACCCTCAGAGTGGCCTGTTTCAGTCGAATCCCCCTTGGCCTGTTCATGTTGGCGTACAAGTACACAAGATTCAGGACGGCAGGTTTTCAGCCCTCACGGGAGCTATCTCCAACGACGCCGCAAGGCCCGATTACAGCCGCCATTCTCCGTCAGAAAGTTCACAGCCACAATCCGCATCGAGAGCTGCTATCCGACATCTCGACGCTTCCTCGCCATAGCGAATTGCACTGCCAGCATTGCTGTATCAAGGCAGCTTGTGTGGACAATCACGAATCTAACATCAAGACAAAAACCACCCAGGCTTCCCTCAATGCTGTCTGTCAGCAGACCCCCCCTGGAGAGTGCGCCTTTCCCTCCAGGCCATCGCGACGGGCTCCCGGGCAGGTTATTAGACCAAGGGCAGCTCTCTCTTTATCCTTCAAAGCAGAGAGCAGAGCAGACGACCAGACACGGCGGATATCCGTCTCCGCCCATGTCCGGATCCCCGCCATTTGAGTCGGTCAGGACTGCTCACGAATTAAACTCTTCTTCCGGTGCCAGCTCTCGCCGCGGGATGCACCCGGATGCTTCCCAGGCGACACGATGGCACGTCCAACCGCAACCGGGCATTATCTCCAGCCAGCCCCGGGGCTTGCTCCCGTTATCTAACACGTATCCGCAGGAGACGGTTCGCGGATCCCACATCCGTCGGATATCGGATCATCGCTTGCCGCCACTCATGACGCATAACGCCCCTGAATCCATCGGCAGCCTACATGGTGCGCCCGGACAGGCATATGATGCGTCAGTGTCGTCAATGACTCACCAGCACGGTACTCCACAGCCTCGAGGCTCTATGGCTGAGCCCGCCGTCAGACCGTTGTCTCCCCGATCTCAGCGCAAGACAAAGGGCCACGTCGCTTCTGCCTGCGTTCCTTGCAAGAAGGCGCATCTACGCTGCGACTCTCAGCGTCCCTGCGCGAGGTGTGTCTCTCACGGAAAAGAAGACACTTGTGTCGACGTTAGGCACAAGAAGCGAGGGCGACCCCGTCTGAGGGACGACCGGGATTCTCGCATGGATGCCGCTCGCTTTTCCCATACTCCAGAAGACGGCGTCGGAAAGCGGTCAACTATCAGGCCGGCCTCGATGGGACAGCACCATCCGCTCTACGATGGCCCCGGTGGTGCCGCCCGGTCTGCTCCCGGCTCCGTTTTCTCGTCTCCCGAAGCGCCTGGGGCTCGGTTCCTTCCCCGAGTCGTCTCCACAGACGCTAGCTTTCATCGCGGTGGCGATAGGCAACCGCGACTGCCAGCCGAGGCGCCGGTTGTCTACATGAGGACCAACATGGAGGTGATCAAGGTGTCGGCGTCCTTTGCCGAGGCTGTCAGCGCCGGCGGCCTCCTCGGACGCCGTATTACAGAGCTGGTAACGCCCGAGACGGCCGACGCCATGATGGAGATTTGTGCGGCGCTCAACGCCGAGCAGAAGCGGAGGGAGCCGACGTACCTGCCGCCCATCTTCGACAAGGGCAGCGAGGCGGCGCGCGCCCTCAGCTTCGCTCCGGAGGTCGTCGGCCGCGTCGAGCTCAACCACCAGACGTGGGCGACGTTTCGGGCGCACGACGGGCAGCCCCGGTCCTATCCCGTCCGGCTCGGTCTGTTGAAGGAGGGCTCCATCTTCTTCATCGCGGCCGTCATCGTCGGCCAGGCAGCGCGCCCGGTGTACCAGCACGGGGGCGTGCCTCAGCCGCGTAACGTCGGACACGGCCTGTCGCGAGTGTCGTCAGCATACGGCACCGCCACGCCCATCGGTTCGCCTCGGCGCCAATTCAGCGATGGACCGTCGGCTCTGCGCAGAGAACTAGGCATGACGAGGCAGCCGACTCCCCAGGGGACTTCGCCCAGCAGCGGCTACCAGTCCATCTACTCGCCCTCGCCGCGCGGCAGCGAGTACAGGAGGCCGTCGCCCCTGCAGACTCCCCTGCAGACTCCCCGGAGCGAGCCGGGGCCGCCGCAGCCATCGTCAGGTCCGACCGAATCGCATTATATCCTGCCGCCGATCCGGTCATTGGCAGAGCGACCACGCGATGTGTCGGAGAGACATGACAAGCAGAGACGACTTAGCATCGGAGGACTGATTAATAGGACTGGGACATGACAAAAATGCATGGAGTTTAAAAAATTTAAATTATGCGCCTCGTTTTACTTTGCATTTTCTATTTTTCATTTTTCATTTTTCATTTTTCATTTTTCAATTTTTTTTTTTTTTTTTTCTTTTTTCTTTTTTCATTTTTTTTTTTTTTTTTTCTTTTTTCTTTTTTCATTTTTTTTTTTTTTTTTTCTTTTTTCTTTTTTCATTTTTTTTTTTTTTTTTTCTTTTTTCTTTTTTCAATTTTTTTTTTTTTTTTTTTCAAACGTTGTACGATCATGTGGTCACGAGGGTTCACACTGGGCAATGTTGAGTTGGGACATTTGAGGAACATTATAGATTTGTTTTTGTTTTTGTTTCTTTTTCTTTTTCATTTCCCCATACCACCAAAATAGATATCCGGAAATTCTCGAATTCAATATCTAGAATTTCTTCTCGTCGTAAATGACCGGATCCAGTAGAGAGCGAAGGAGGTTTGCCCGCCAAGTACCCTACCTATTATATTATGTACGTATGTACTTGACGCCATCCATCACGTGCAGTCGTGTGCTATTCGTGTCTGGCTTTTGGTGCGGGTCGCGATGAACCGCCTTCAAACAACCAACGTCTGTTACAAAGCCCGCGAACCTGCGTCTGTCCAAATGGCTCGAAATCGAGAATACATTCAACTTTGATGAGATAACTCTAGGCCGGCAAGAGTCTGCAGGACAGAACAATGGCTGAGATGATGGATGTCGATGCCGTGGCTGGCACCAAACGCAAGGCAAACGAAGCAGACGATGAGCCCACCCCGCCACGCCGCATTCAGGTGAGGAAGCCAGCACAAGGAGACTCTCCAGGTGTCCAAATCACCGGCAAAATACTAATAGTCAAGGAGAAAAGGCTCTCGACATCGATGTCGTGAACAAGATTGCTGCCGGCGAAATTATTGTTGCCCCCGTCAATGCCCTCAAGGAGCTTCTGGAGAACGCCATTGACGCGGGTAGCACTGCCTTGGAGGTGCTTGTCAAGGACGGCGGCTTGAAGCTTCTTCAAATCACAGACAACGGATCTGGTATCCAAAAAGACGACCTTGCCATCCTTTGCGAGCGTCACACCACCTCAAAGCTTGTCGCCTTTGAGGATCTCACAGCCATAGCCACCTACGGCTTTCGCGGCGAGGCCCTTGCCAGCATCAGCCACATCGCGCACCTAACAGTCACCACCAAAACAAAGGACTCGGCCCTGGCCTGGCGGGCGCACTATCTGGACGGCAAGCTCGTGCCCAGCAAGCCGGGGCAGCCAGCAGAGCCCAGGGGCGTCGCTGGCCGCCCCGGGACCCAGATCGCGGTCGAGGACTTGTTCTTCAACGTCCCCACGAGACGCAAAGCTTTTCGCTCCTACGCGGAAGAATTCAACAAGATCATCGACATGGTCGGCCGCTACGCCATCCACTCCGCCGGCGTCGGGTTCACTTGCAAAAAGGCTGGCGAGTCATCGGCAACTCTTTCGATACCGGCGGTCGCGTCTGCGGTGGATCGGGTGCGCCAGATCTACGGCGGAGGCGTTGCCAACGCTGGTCCAAGTCTTCGCCTCGGACGAGCGCTGGGGCTTCAAGGCTAGCGCGCTGGTGACAAACGCCAACTATCACATCAAGAAGACGACCCTAGTGTTGTTCATTAACCACCGCGCTGTGGAGTCGAGAAATATCAAAAAGGCTGTCGAGCAGGTGTACTCGGCATTTCTACCCAAGGGTGGACACCCGTTTGTGTACCTGAGTCTCGACATTGACCCAGCAAGAGTTGACGTCAACGTGCATCCTACCAAGAACGAGGTGCATTTCCTCAACGAAGATGAAATCATCCAGGATATCTGCAACGAGGTTACAGAGGCCCTGACGGCAGTGGACACAAGTCGCACGTTCAAAACCCAAACGCTGATTCCGGGCGCGCGGCCCGTCGAACGCCCCGCGAAAGAAGGGGAAGGGCCGGTCGACACGGTGCTGGCCGGCGCCAAACGCGTGCGCCGTAACTCCAACGACCTCGTCCGCACCGACACATCCGAGCGCAAAATTACCAGCATGTTCACGCGCACTGAGTCCGGTGAGGCGGGCAGCGGCGGCAGCAGTAGCCGACGCGCGGACGAGCCCCTTGCTGTGCCTGAGCCCATTGAATACGAGACCGTCGACCGCGCGTTCGTGTCCTGCGCGCTCAGCAGCGTCAAGCAGCTACGCGCCGAGGTGCGCGCCGCCGCCCATCGCGAGCTGACCGACATGTTCGCCACGCACACCTTTGTCGGCATCGTGGATGAGCGCCGGCGGCTGGCCGCCGTGCAGGGCGGCGTCAAGCTCTTCCTCGTCGACTACGGCCACGCCTGCTTCGAGTACCTCTACCAGCTCGGCCTTACCGACTTTGGCAACGTCGGCGCCATCCGGCTCCGCCCGCCGCTGGACCTCGAGGAGCTGCTGACGCTGGCCGCCACGGAGGAGCGGGCGCTGCTCGGCGACGACGGCGACGACGGGCTCGACACGTCTGCGATCGTCGCGCGCGTCCGGCACCGTCTGGTCGAGAAGCGCCAGATGCTGCACGAGTACTTCTCGCTCGAAATCTCGCCCGCCGGCGAGCTCGTGTCCCTGCCGCTGCTCGTGCGCGGGTACACGCCGCCGATGGGCAAACTGCCGCGCTTCCTGCTGCGCCTCGGGCCCCACGTCGACTGGAGCGGCGAGCGCGCCTGCTTCGAGTCGTTTCTGCGCGAGCTCGCCGCGTTTTACGTCCCGGAGCAGCTCCCGCCGGCTCCGGCGCCAGGCGGCGGCGGCGGCGGCGGCGGCGAAGAGGCAGAAGAAGAAGAAGAGGGGGAGTTGCACCCGGAGCTGCGCAAGAGGAGGCAACACGTGCGCTGGGCCGTCGAGCACCTCTTCTTCCCGGCCTTCAAGGCGAGGCTAGTAGCGACCCGCTCCCTCATGGACGGCGGCGTGCTGGAGGTGGCGAGCCTCAAGGGGCTGTACCGCGTGTTTGAGCGTTGCTGATTGGGGAGGAACGGGCACGTGTATGGAACTGGCGTCATTTACTGGCTGGCGTAACTATGCTGGGGACATGTGCCATTTTTATAATGGATTTTTTAATAATGGAGAAATGAGCAGATTTGGTTGGGAATGGACGAATAAATGTTTGCTAATTGGAGCTAGATATTCAAAACTACCAATAGATGAGAAAACCCCATATATGCTTTTACTATCCAGTTTGACTCACTTCCTTTGTCGTCACGTTTTAGTTCTTGGGCTTGTTCTTGGTCTTGTACGCGATGAAGCGCGGCAGGTTCATGACGGCCTCGTCGGCGCGCAGCCTCAGCTCCGGGTGGGCCTGCTTGTCGACGGCCTTGGCCATGGCGCGGACCCTGGGGAGGGCCTCCTCGAGGCGGGCGGCGAAGCCGGCGGCCCAGAAGACGTCGGCGTCGTAGGCGTAGGCCTCGTCGGCGTAGACGTCGAAGAGCTGGTTGAGGGCCTCGACGGCGTCGGCGGGCGGTGTGTGCGGCAGCGCGGCGACGACGGCTACGAGGAAGGTGCCGAGCTCGCGGTTCGTGTCCGCGGGGCAGGGGTGCATGGCGAGCTGGCCGGCCACGCCGAGGCATTTGACGCCGAGGCTCTGGAAGGGGTCCTCCTCCGGCGGCGGCGCGCCGGACGCGGCGGCGGCGTTGCTGCTCGTGGCTTGGTAGAGGGTGAGGAACTTGCGCTGCTCGCCGGGTTGCAGGGGTGTGTGGCTGCGGAGGGCGCGGGTGATGGCCCACGAGAGGCCGGTGATCTGCGTGGCAAGGCCGAGGTCGGCCGTGTCGGAGGCGAGGATCGGGGAGATGACTTGCTGCCAAATGGACTTTGCGACGGGGGACCAGGCGGCGAGGATGCCGGCGTTCTGGGGTTCGGCAAAGTCGACGACGGAGAGGGACCATGCGATGTTGTTGAGGGCGGAGAGGGCATGGCCTTGCATGGACATGGCAACCTCGCTGGATGGTTGCGAGGCTGCGATGCGGATGAGCTGAGGCAGTGCTTGTTGTAACAGGGCTTGTAGAACGGGAAGGTCGTCGATGCCTTCTACGTCATCACCGCCAAGGACCATGTCCATGTCGGCTTGCATTTCTTCATGGGTCATCTCGTCGTCGTCCTCTTCCTCGTCCATACCCTCGTCGCCGCTCGCAGAAGGCGCATCATCGTCGGGCTCGTTCATGTCCATATCATCGCCTGCGTCTTCTCCCTTGCGAGCTGGCGCCCCGTTCTTGCCGGCAGCCTTGGTAACTTCCGCAGGACCGCCAATGGCAGCAGCCAAGCTGGTGCCAATAGAGGCGAGGCTTTCTAGGGCCAGCTGCTGGTACTGAGCCGGGTCGGACCAGCTCTCACCGGCGGGCGGGGGCGCGTCGGGGGAATAGGAAGCGAGGACCTTGGTGAGGGTGGGTATCAAGACGGACTCGTCGCCGTTTATGGGTATTGAGACATCGCGTGAGGTCTCCAGCGAGGCGAAGAGGTTGTGCAGGACGGCGCAGGCCAAGACGCCCTCGCCATCCAGTCTGTCCTTGAGAGACAGGAGCGTCTCAAAGGTGTTGTTGCCCGCAACGCTTATGGCCTGCGCCAGCTTCTCGTTATCCTCACATAATAGCATCAGGCAGGCCAGCGCATCGGCACGGAGTGTGGATACGCTGTCGGAGTCGTCCGAGATGTCGTCGTGTTTTGTGATGAGCACAACAAGAAGTTGTGTAAGAGTGGTGTTGGAGGCGATGGCCTCGAGAATGTCGTCGCCGGCCTCGGCAAGGGCTGTGATGAGTGAAAGGAGAGAGGCAACTATGCTGATTATTGTGGTTTGTTCGGTTTTGGGGATCTTGGAAAAGACGGGTTCGGCTGTGGTGAGTCTTTGTGTGAACTGAAGCTTGAATTAGTATTGCAGGTGGGCAGGCATCGAGACAGGCACAGCATCACGCACATTCTTGGCAGCATATTCAATGGCAGTCAGCACATCTGACCGGAAGAGGTGAACGCAAAAGTCGGCCTCCTCCTCTTGCGCGAGAACCTGGAGGATCCCCCATCCGGCGGCGCGGCTCTCGAGGGCCGTGTCGGTGATGGTCTCGTTGAGGACGGTGTGGACGACGTGCTCGCGGAGCAGCAGCTTGCGGCACTTGGCGTCCTGGATGATGTTGGAGATGGCCGAGGCGGCGGCGGTGCGCTTCTTAGTGTCGGTGCTCTTGAGGTCCTTGATGACGGGGAGGATCTTGGCCTCACGCAGGGCAGCGAGCTCTGGGTCCGAAGGCGGCTTGACGGGCTTTGCGAGGGGGTCTTTGCGCGCGCCGGCGCGGTTGCGTCTGGACTTGGCCATGGTGAGCGAGGGATGTCGGGTCTGGTGGATGATAGTCTTGAGAATGGTCCCTGTGCTTGAAAGAGGGCCGGCAGCAGGCGATGTAGCTGCCAGGGACCAACTATATAAATGAGAGGACAGGATTGCTATCGTCGAGTCTGTCTGTGTCTGTGGTGTTTGTTGCCCCGCCAAACTTGAACCGTTTTTTTTTTTTTTTTTGCAGGTGCTACTTGAAGGTGGCTGTGGCGGGGCAGGTGGCGGGCAGGTGGCGGGGCAGGCCGGGTTACAGCGGTTGCGCCAACTGAAGCCTCTGTATCCTAGTCTCTCTGTATCTACAGGTACCTAAAAGGTTCCTTAGCACTAACCAGTAGGCAGCTTAGTACCTGGAAGGCGCCGATGCCGCACCACCGTTCGTCCCACCAATCACAGGTACACACTTACTTATTACAGGTACTACCTAAATTACAACTTACATACTGTACATACTTCCCTGCCAGCCAGCTGCAAACAAACACACCCAATCCCAACCACACATTGACATCAACCATTCTTCATCTTCCAACGGCACCTCTGTTCGGATGCTTCCAATTGATACACCATGAAGCCTCCATCTTCGCGACTACCCATTATTCGCATCGCAAAGGGCACCTTCTACCGACAGCACCCAAACGCCCTATCAGAACATCCTAACCCACCCCTCTTCAACGACTTGAGCTTTGAGCTGCCATCCAGCGCAACAGCGCAACAGCACTGGTGCATTGTCGGCTCCTCCCTCTCTGGAAAGACGACGTTGCTGCAAGCCCTCCGTGGCCGCTTCATCTGCGACCCTCCGTTGGCGAGATCCTTCCCGTATCTGTCCTCTGATGTTGTCCCGACGCGCCTCCGTAGCCCAGTCCGGGCCATACAGTACGTGGGCTTCGATGCCGACCAGGCGGGCGGCGGCGGCCTCGCGGCTGCTACCACTACCACATCCGCGTTTCTCTCAGCCCGCTACGAGTCCCATCGTGAAATAACAGACTTCTCGCTGCGCGACTTCTTGCTCGGAAACACCGAGCTCAACCCTCTAGAGACGTCGCTCGACAACCACATCGAACCGGCGCTGCTGGACCGCGTCGTCGTGGATCTTAAGCTGGGACACCTGCTCGACCTCCCAGTGACATTCCTTAGCAACGGACAGGGTCGTCGGGCACGCATCGCGCGCGCCCTGCTGACACGACCCGAGGTGCTGCTCCTAGATGAGCCCTTCATGGGCCTTGACCCCCCGACCGTGTCCGGCCTGAGCCCGCTGCTGCAGTCGCTGGCCGAAAAGGCGAGTCCGCGACTGGTCCTGAGTGCACGGCCGCAGGATCCTCTGCCGGAGTGGATCACGCATCTCATCTACCTCCGCAGCGACTGTCAGATCGGATCTATGGGGCCTAAGGAGATCGTGCTCGACGGGTTGCGCAAGTACGTTCAGGGTGTGCAGGCCGGAACGCTAGCCGAGGACAAGAAAATGCCACTGCAGACGCTGGCAGAGGTTGGTAAGGTTCTCTCCTCCGCCGCCCCCGCCGCCTCGGCGCGCAGCAAGGACGCCACAGTACAAGCGTCGACATCTACGGCAGAGCCCCTCGTGGAGATGGATGGCTGCAAGATCAGCTACAAGGACAAGGTTGTGCTCGGGAACTGGTCACAGGAGGTTGGCGGCCGGCGAAAACAAGGCCTCGTCTGGACCGTCCGCCGCGGCGAGCGCTGGGGCGTCTTTGGCCCCAACGGCTCCGGCAAGACGACCATTGTCTCAATGCTCAGCTCCGATCACCCTCAGACGTATTCACAACCCGTCAAGCTCTTTGGACGGTCGCGCATCCCCGAGCCCGGCTCCGGCGAGGTGCCGCTCACGTTCTGGGATGTCCAGGCGCGCGTGGGCCACTCCAGTCCCGAGGTGCACCAGCACATGCCTCGCGGGCACTCCATCCGCGCCGTCGTCGAGAACGCGTGGGCCCTGACTTTTGGCACCAAGGCCAAGCTGGACGCGGCCTCGCGGCGCAAGGTTGACGCCGCGCTTCGGTGGTTCGCGGCCGAGCTGCGGCCCGTCGGCGCCACAACGACAGGACAAGCGGACGAGGACAACGACCTCCAGTGGGCGGATGACTACATGTTTGGGGAGATGTCGTTTAGCGCACAGCGCGTGGCACTCTTTATCCGTTCTATGATCAAGGGCACCGACATCGTCGTCCTCGACGAGGCGTTTAGCGGCATGGACGACGCCGTGCGCGACAAGTGCTGCCTGTTCCTCACCGCGGGCGAGAGCAAGGCCCTCGTCGACGGCAAGATCGTGGACAACAAGCAGACAAATATGGGGGCAATCGCGGTGGGCGGCTTGACGGAGCGACAGGCGCTTATCTGCATCGCCCATATCAAGGAAGAGGTGCCTGATTGTGTTCGCGAGTGGATATGCCTGCCAGAGGCCAATACGGGACTGCCCGCCCGATTTGGCAGACTAGACGGGCCATTAAGGAACAATGAGAGCCGGTGGCGCTCTATCTGGGGGTTTGCGTCTGAATAAAGGTAAGAAAAAGCTCTCTACCATGACAAAATGCAATCTACGAAACAGCCCATACTCCATCTGTATCACGCTGATAGCAGCGTTGCTGTTTCATCTTGTTTCTTTCAATCTTGAATACTAAGCTATATCATTTTATCAGCAGTCCTCACCGGCATTCAACATTGATACATGATACGACCAAAATATACGCAAATTCGCATATCAAGTCTCCCGACGAGTCCGTCATGTCCACCGCTTCAGACTGCACCGGCGATGATAAAGCTAGCATCATCGTTAAACGACTTCTTGCTGTCAAAGTTGTACTTGCCGCCTGGGTACGAGATGCGCACGCGGGCGTCGTAGTGGCGCCAGTACCGCGCCGCCTGGCTCCAGGAGCGGATCGTCGCGCCCTGGCCATTGATGCCCGCCTGGATGCAGAACGTGGCGTCCTCAGCGAACAGTTTGGACCCATCATTGGCGTTGACCAGCAAGCCGTAGTCGCTGTGGCGGACAAAGCTGCCGGGCTTCTCGTCGCTCTCGAACGAGTAGCAGTCGGCGCTGCCGAGCCCCTCGCGGACGACCCAGCGCGCCCGCTGCCGCTGCCCCTCGTCCGCGACAAAGTCGATGCGGACGTCGTCAGAGCTCGGGTCGCGCGCGACGTACCGCGTGGTGCAGCACGGCGTAGTGGCGCGGAACGAGACGCGCGCGCCGACCCGCACGGCCGGGCCCGAGTTGCGGCTGGCCGGGGCGTAGTGCTGCCGCGCGACGTCGGCCTGCACTGCGTCCTCGACGTCGGCGCGCGGGTAGCCGGCCGTCATGGCGCCCTCGTAAAAGGTGCCCTGGGAGGTGTGGCTGTTGTCACCGCCGATACCCAGCACAACCGCGCCCTCCTTGGACATGGGGTCGTAGGCGCCGTCCTTGTTGGCCGGCGGCCGCGCGCCCTCGTATATCGTGCGCAGGCCATCACCCGCCGTGGCGTCACCGCCGCGGATGGCCCAGTGGTGCGGCTTGCCACGAAGGGTGGCGGCGACGAAGCGGTGGCGCATCTCGAGCCCCGGCGGGCGCTCGTCGACGTGCTGGGTGAGGAAGAGGCCGTTCTCCATCTCGGCCATGATCCAGGGGCCGGAGCCGGGAGGCCCGCCGGTGTTGCCGAAGAAAAGCGCCTCCATGTGGCCGTTACCGGTGTCGGTCAGGCTGGTCTCGGCGTTGCCGTAGTCGAAGCAGCAGCGGTCGTTGTAGTGTGTGCCGTCGACGACGGCGTAGATGCCTTCGGGCTCGTCGCCGCGCGCGGTGCCGTTGCCGGCGGCGACGCGGTAGCCCGTGCCCGGCGGCACGAAGAGGCCGTACGCGCGCTGTCCACGGCTGCCGAGCGTGACAGGGGCACCCATGGCGCCGGCCTCCCAGTCGGCGTCGCCCGTGTCCTCGCCCTTCATATAGTCGGGTCCGCCGACGGCGCGGACGGCGTCGTTGCCGTGGCCAGACTGGTCGTGCACGGCGGCGACGGTGCACACGGCGCCCGCGCAGAAGCGGTCCTGGGCATCGCCGTCGGCGACACCGCCGGGGGATCGCGGGTAGATGTCCTGCACGCGGCCGTCGGTGCTGCGGCGCACCGCGTACAACGGGCCGGCATAAGCATCGAACAGCGCGCGGGTTGTGCTGTGAGCGGTGACGCAGGGCGTGCCGCCCCGGGCGTAGATGTCGCAAGGTCCGGCGGTGACGAGGGTGCTCGCAGCAGCGACGAGGCCGAAGGTGTAAAGTGAGGATCTGTTGCGAAACGGCATGGTGGCAGAGGAACACTGTCGACGTATGCAGAGCGATCACTCGGCTAGTGCCTGG
This sequence comes from Cordyceps cicadae, assembly GCA_002968875.1. Classification (NCBI taxonomy): domain Eukaryota; kingdom Fungi; phylum Ascomycota; class Sordariomycetes; order Hypocreales; family Cordycipitaceae; genus Cordyceps; species Cordyceps cicadae. The sequence goes on along the minus strand of MWMN01000019.1, from coordinate 244,428 downwards.
CGAAATCGGCAAAGCAGGAGCGGCAGACGGCGGCTTCTTATACCAGCCTCTACTATGCCATATCTAGATCCTTGCAGCACAGGGTGGCATGATACATTGTCTCCATCTCGAGAGCAAGCATCAGTAAGCACTGCATCTCACTTTGGAAACCGCCAATTACAACAGCAGTGGCTGTACATCAGAACTGGGCCGAGTCAGCCAGCCCACATAGGATATCAGTAATATATTTCTTTTTCGGAACTTAAGCACAAGCCAATATCCTCGGCCACTGTCAAGCTCCAAAATGCACAAGGTCGCCGCAGCTAACTAGCTAGGGTTTCCCACAACGCAAGGCTGCAGGATTGCTGATCGTTACAAGCCCATTGTTCAAAATTTGCCTCGCCCCGGTCAGCTAGCGGCAGATTAGGAAGCCTGCCGAGAAACAAGGCTCTGAGAAAACGGGTTGTCTCAGGCGACGGAGTCATGGATCGTCTGTCTTGAACGAGGCAGTGTCGGACGCGGGACGACGGGTAAGGACTGACCTCGGAACTGTTGAGTCTGGAATGCATGACTTGGCAAATTCTTGTTCCATTTTGTAAATATCTGGTAGAGTAATTTCGATTTCAGGATTTCCTTTTCTGGATTTATTCCCCGAGTTCATGATCCTCATAGAAGCGTCTACAGCGACCAGTTCTGGCTGAATGACGCCACAACTGCCAAGCCACACGCAGACCAGACGACCTCGGCGCCAAAGCTGCGTTTACACCTCGTCACCTTACACACTGTTCCATCCTTACCTCGTCTCACCACCACTCCATCAACCACCGTACCAGATCATCCCTCCGTATCGAGACCGTCTCCAACCAAGGAAACCGGACATCATGTCCACGTCACATACAGTCCAGCGTGACGACGAGGCGCAAACAACGCGGCGCTGCGTGCCCCTCACCTCGCTGTACCAGCCCGTCCAGGTCGGCCAGATCGGGTGAGCCCTCCTCCTCCTACTCCTCCTCCTCCGCCGCCGCCGCCGCTTCCAGGACGGCAACCCGGCCCCATCCCCCCGGTTCAAATCCCAAAAACCGCTGACGCCGTCCACTCAACACCCGTAGCTCCGGTCACGCCGGCACCTCCACCTTCTTCCGGTGGCCCATCCTCGGCGCGCTGCTCTTCGACAACGAGAGCAGCGACGCCCGCGACCACTGCGCCAACGAACGCAGTACGCTCCCGTCCCCCGCGGAAATGCAGTTGGCATGTCTTGCCCGTGTTGTTTTGCGTTCGGCTGATATATCTCCCCTCCCCCGTCCCCGCAGCGTTCCTCTCCTACCTCCGCCTCTCCGTCCTCATGGCCATCGTCTCCATGGCCATGACGCTCTCCTTCCACCTCAAGCAGCAGCCCACCGCCCTCGAGAGGCACATCGCCAAGCCCCTCGGCGCCATCTTCTGGCTGCTCGCCGTGCTCATTCTCGCCGTGGGCATCTCCAACTACATCCGTATGGGAGAGGAAGCCCCCCCCCCCCCCCCCCCCCCCCCCC
>MWMN01000019.1:108967-237866 GCA_002968875.1 Cordyceps cicadae | reverse complement strand
CCAGGTCCTCCGAGGCCAGCGCGGCCAGCAGCGTGGCGGCGCGCCAGGCCGCCACGAGAAGCAGGCAGAGGAAGGTTACCCGGGCGGTGCTCGGGGCGGCGGCGGCGGCGGCGGCGGCGGACGCGTCGCTCGAGCGGCTCTGCATGCGCAGCAGCGGGCTGCGCTCCGAGTGGGTGGCTCGGGACATGCCGAATCGGGGTCGGGGTCCGGGTCCGGATCGGGGTCGGGGTCGGAGGGAAATCAAAAACGCATACGTGCAAGGAAGAGAAAATGAACAAGGACAAATCGTACAGAGAAAATAGCAATTGAAGTAGCATCTGGGGGAAGGGGGGGTGGCCGCTTCCTTAGAAATGCTGTGCCATTATTGACTAACACCAATGGTGGCCTTTCTAGGCTGCATTCGGCTGTCCACCGACTGGACTGGCGCGAAGTCGTAGTGGTCGTAGTGCAGCCTGATCACTCCCCGAGAATCACACTCGCGAACTTGCTGCAAAGGGAGTGGTTTTTTTTTTTCTTTTTCCTTTTCGCCCGTCCATTCTATAAATTGACGCCCTTATGTCTCACAAAGCCAATGAAATGGCAACAATGCCAATCTTGCTGGCCCCCTTTGCTCTCGGTTCGCGGCTGACTGGCGGACTGGCTGACTGCAGCCCTATTTTCACCTGCGACAAGCTACGAGACAAATTCCGGGCTGAGATGGTTGTCTCAACAAGGTTGTCACGCGGGTTAAATCATTCGCCTTTCTGTTTGATTTTCTTTTTCTTTTTTTTTCTTTTTTTTTTCCAAAAACGAAAAAGCCATCCTAATTAATGCTTTGTTGCAGCGTCGGCTTTGTCGCAACGGCTACCACATCCAACAAAAGTACGCGTTGAAACGGCAAAATACTCTGAAATAATCTCGCTATTCTAGATTATGTACAAATAAGATTAGCAGCGCCTGATGGTTATTTTTCCCTTGTCATAACCTCCTTCCACTTGGACAGATCCTCAGGTCTCCTCAGGTCAATCAACCCATCATCAACTGGTACAACAAAAATATGGGTCGCAGCCTCCAACTCGCCATCCCATTGGCCAGCCAGACCTTGGACGCGAAAGCTCGCTGGCAGCCTGCCCAAGCCTTGAGCTTCCTCTGGCGCAGGCAAACGTGAGCTGCATCATCCATCCATCCATCCATTCAACCACCAAGTCTCCCATCACGAACACGATACGGCACGATCTAATATCTCCCACCACATCAAACAACACACCCAAAATACCCATCCCTACATAACTACATTCCCAGCACTCCCTCACAATGGTAAGCTCCCCCCCTCCTCCGTCCAACCATCCCCACGCCCAACAACATGGCCGTTACTGACCTCGCCGCCCTCCCCCCCTCCCGCTCTCGCAGTCGATGCGCTTCATCCCCGGCACCCACGCCGCCAGCAGCTACTCCCACACCGGCGGCCCCTCCGCGCAGGCCTCCACGTCCGCCCCCTCCGCGCCCGGCCTCCACGACACCCTGCGCTACGGCGTCGGCCCCTCCGCCCTCGACGGCACCTCCAAGCCTTCCTCCTCCGCCGCTGCCGCCGTCACGTCCGCACACCCGCTCGAGGCCCGCCTCAAGAACTGGGAGGCCACCCAGGAGGCCGTCCGCATGGAGACCCTCCGTCGCGCCTACGGCGTCGCGGAGCCCATCCGTCGCGGCATGGAGCTCAAGATCGTCCGCGACGGCGCCTGGCGGCCCCAGGTGCTCGGCCCGGCGCTCCCGAGCGTCCACGAGGACATCCTGCGCGGCCGCGAGGACACAATCACCTGGGAGGACGTCTTCACCGGTGACGAGTCCAGGGGCGTCGCCGGCTTTCACGACGAGATGGAGAGGAAGTGCAAGGTCTAGGTGGATGACCAGCTTGGGAATGTTTGGAATGCTGGGCTACTGGGATTTGGGATATGGGATGCATAAGAAAGAGCACCATGGGACTTGGTCCTGGCAGCTGGCCCGGATCAACGTTTCCTGTACAACACATAGACGTTCATTGTCGAATGATGAAACAGGCTTACATCACAATCATATCGCGTCGTTGAGAAACACACTAAATGGGTCTTGTACCAACACTTTGCTTCCTCAGCTTTGACACTAGGGGCTAATACTGTAATAACGCTCTGTGCAGGTCGGCCTGACAGAATCACACCTGTAAAGTATCCTATGACACACTGAGTTGTATATACCTTGCCAAGCCGAGTAGCTCTTTCCTGCACCCGATTGGCGCGAAGCGAGAAAGAAAAAGAAGAAGAAAAGAGTACAGTGGAAATATACAGGGGGGAAAGTTTGCATGGAAAAAAAAGGCTCGTAAAGAAGCAACGCCGACAATGGATCAAAAAAAAATAGAAACAGAAATAACAAGCTCAAGACTCCCAATTTCCCAAGTCTTTCAAATGTTAAAAGAGGGCTCCCAATCGCTTCATGATAAGCGAACGTGTATGACTGTCCAAAAAGGTGTATGTAAAAAGGAATGACGTTGTATATGCCTGTGCCCAAGGGGAGATAATGAATGTCGTCAGGGCCATCTTTGATGTGCCGTGGCCCTCGTAGCTTTTGTATCTTGTTGCAAATTGTGCCGTGTTCCGGGGCTTCCAAGGCTGCATCCGCGCAAGGCGGTGTACGTGACAGCGGAGGGTCTTTAGGGTATTGGCTCGGCCAACATGCACAGACTGTAGCTGCATGTGGTGGTGTTTGTCTGGGGCTGCGGTTACTTATAGAATAACACAGCAGGAGCCTCCAGATCTTGAGCGTTGGCCGTCACCACTCCCAGTGCCGAGGCTCTTGCCACCCGGTTTTGCCTCTTCCTCATCCAAATCCTGTGGTCGAATACTCATATGTACCACATTGGGTGCTCCAGAGCTGAATTGGTATTCTGCAAGTCAATGGGTTAGTAAGTCCACGGGTCGGGATGCTTGCGTGTCGTTTGGGACGTACTCCTGAGTTGCTCCTTGTCATCCAACAACTTTCCAAAGTGAATGAGGCGTATGCTGCTGGGACTAGCAGGCTTGGCTTCCCAGTCACTCCTCCACTCTCGAAGTATCAGCTCCTTGAGGGTGTATATGCTGATGCTGAAAGGGTCTGGCAGGCCGTTCTCCGTCGCATCGGGGATAGCCACGTTTCTTCGCATCAGGTACTTGGCATCAATCTTGTATGGATAGCGACTGCCAGACGCTAATAGCAGCGTGATATTGCATACAGGAGGCGCCCCAGGTTCTTCCGAAGCGCCAGCGTTGATATTGTCCTGAGCGGGGCCGATGGCGTCGTCTGTCTCCTTTGACGGCGGCTCCGGAGCTTTGTCAGTCCTGTCACCCGACTTGGCTGACAGCTCGGGCGCCGGGATAGACGACACGGCGGCATCGGTAGCGGAAGTGGGTTGCTCAGAGGCGTTGACGGGCGCGGATTCGGCACCGATGGCGTGGGGGGTTGGGCCGTCGGCGGGCGCAACATTCTGAGCGGAGCTCGTGGCCTCGGTCGAGCGGCGGATGCTCTCGAGAGGGACGGCATCGGTCCGCCCGGCACTGCCGGCACCTATGGTCGTGGCCGAGGTTGGATCTGAAGAGACGGGACTAGACATGATGGTGATGGCAGACTGAAAGAATCGAAGAGGTGGTCCCGTTGCAGAGATTGGTGGGCTGGCGAAATTGTGCCTGATAGGGGAACCCAGCGAGAATCAAAAGATGGAGCGGCAATTTATCAATCAGATGCCAGCAGTCGTCGTCATTCGCGGGCACAGACGGTTCGTCGAGTCAGGGGGGCCGGGAGATGGGACAGGACAACTGTCGAGGGCTGCTTGTTAGCTGGAAGAGGAGCGAGCCTGGTGAAGAAGCCGGAAAAGCAATGCGGTTGGGAGGCGGCGAGTCGCAGGATGGTTTGACCAGGCAAGGTGGGGACGAGGCGAGCGGACAGCCCGTGCTGAGGGCCAAGCCAGAGAGCAAAAGGGCGAGGTGAGCAGGGAGCCTCGTGGTAGAGTAGGGCCGGTTTGCAAGACTGGAGAGATGGGATTGATGGCGATGATTGCAATGGATGAGAGGAAGCAAGATGCATTGAGCGGATGTTTGGAAATGGACAAGAGCGGACGGACGACGTGGAGGCGGAGGGGGGTGGCGGTGGACGGGCCTGCCAGGGCTGGCCCAAAAGCAAAAGGCCAGGAAGATTATTAGTTAGGTAGGTACGTACAAGGACGACCAGATGGTGGAAGCAGGAAGCGACAACTGGTGGGTGGGCGGGTGGCAAGTACTGTGGCTCAGTGACCTACTTACAGGTACCTTATTAGTACCCTAAGCTAAGTTACCAACCTCTGTACCTCTACTAAACCTAGTTACCTCTTCCTTGACAGGTACTTACGCGCACACCATGGCAAATATTCATACTCGGAGAATCTAGGGTCTGGGGCCAATTAGAAGCAAAAAAGAACAAGATACAACCCGCATTATTCCCTTGGTTGCATCTATTATCCTCAAATTCCAGCCAAAGAAACCACCCTATCTTGTAGGTAGAGTAGAGCGGAGTGAGGCCTCTCTGGCTTCAGCTTCAGCGGCTATCCCGGCCAGATTAGTTCCTACTACTACTGATCCACTCGCCGCCCCAACACCCTGTAATACTAATAAGTAGGTACCTGGTTCCATTACCTTGATCTCCATGGCCGCCAGTTAGCGACGTACCAGAACAGTTGCAACATGTTCCTCTGGTCCCTCACAATCGCCAGTTCCGGTCAATCCGGCCTGCCATCATCAATCCTACCATGAGGCCTTTACCTTCTCAAAGAGTTTAATTGAGCCAACAAAAAAAAAAAATCTTCCCAACGCAAATCTTCCGTGTTCGACTTCTGTCGTTTACCCAAGTCGGCTGAGCCGCACACACACCCCCAACGCCTTATTACGCAGCCGACATGGACCAGGGGACGGAGGCAAAACTCTAACCTAACCCAGGGTGCAACTTTTGCACAGTCTCCCTCCGGTTTGAGTTCTTCTAGTCAATGTCAAAGTTGCAGAAATAAATCCAGCCAGGGCGAGTGCGTCTAACAAGGTCTGATGCTTCAAGATCGTTCCGCCGTAACAGTGGGGCGGGCGGGCTGCTTTACCTTGCGGCACGCACACCGATACAATCAGAGGCCAAACACAGCAAAATTCCCGTCTTTTGCCAGGACGCACCGTTCCGTCGCAGCCTGATCATCTAGCTCCCATCTGGGCTCATTCTCAAACGATAAAAATATCGCTCATGGCTCAGAATAATACCGTGCTTGCTGCAATCACCAAACCGCATCCTCGCATCAATGCCCAAGGCCCAGTATGTGATACGGCATATAGCCCCTCCAACAGCCGGCGGCATGACTGGCTGGCTGCATCAACATCTCACAATTCACTTTACATCAAGGAACATGCAACAGTGGGCAGCTCTCGGCATCTTCCATCATCCACCAGGTTGCCAACTTATCCTCCCAACCCTACCGACTTGGGACTGACTTGGCCAGCCCTTCTTATAACCACCAAGGCCCGGCCCAAGACTTCAGCTACTGCCTAGCTAACTTGGCGCCGTCGCTGCCCGCCCGCCGGAATATCAAATTCTTTAGGTACTCGTGACGAATACATGACATGGAAAAGTGGCTCAAAGGTACAACCAAAGCCGCCGCCTTGGACGTTGTTCAATTTAATCGATGCGCTTCTTCTACCAGATTGGGCGGCGGCCACCTGACTTGCAAGCCACCGCCGCAACCAAGCACGCTCCGGATCCCCCGCCTCGCTGGTCTTGTCAACACTGCCTACCAACCTATGTAGTAGTGCCTTACTAACTAGTAGGTAGTCGTAACAAAATCACTAAACTATAACCTACAGCCGCGCTTCAGCCACCACCACCACCACCTCCTGATCGTAATGGAGTCGAGACCCGGCATGAGATGCATAAGACTGCATAGTACCTATACGGATGCAAACATATATCCGTATATATATATATATATATTTATTTATTTATATATATATATATATGCCTTTACTGGTTCTTTGAGTAATAAATCAGTGCCACATGAAGCAAGTATAGCGAATAGCATCCATGTCAAGCTTCTTGTCTTTTTCCTTTCATCTCACAGTAAACTAGCCTAATCGCTAACCACCACTTCTTGCTTGCTTGTCTTCTGTCTTTCAAAGCATGAGCAGGTCGCCGTTGCTTCCCGCTCCCTGCGTCGGCTGCATCACAGCCTGCGGCGCATGTGCATTCACCACGTATCCCGTCACGTTGCCGCCGCCAAACAGGTCATCGCCCCCGTCCATCCTCAGTGCTGCCATTTGCTGCGGTGCCACGCTGCTAAAGTATGCATCCGCATCATTAATGGCCTGTTGTTGATTGCCGTTCGTGCCCGCAGCGAACCGACTTCTCACGTCGATATCCGTCGGCTGCCCGCCGCGGCCAAACATGCTAATCGTCTTGTTCGTATCAATGTCCGTCGGCAGATTCTGCTTCTGCAACGCCGGCGATTCCGGCAGCTTTCGCACCCGCGCTGTACGGAACACCGTCTGAACAGGCTTGAGATAGACCGTCGCCAGCGTGCCCACGTTGAGACACATTTCCTCAAGGATAGCCGGTTCTAATTTCTCCGACTCCGCCGTGATGGGAGGTTTCTCGCCCATCACGATTTTCTTTGCCAGGCCAACATCGGTAGATAGCAGTCTCCAATACATATATGCGCGGTCTCGTAGATCCGGGTTATCCGTTTCCTCTGTGGCCCATTTCAGTACCTTGGGAACAAGCTCCTGCCCTCTCGTCGGTCTCTGGATGAACAGCTTGACAGTTGCCGTGAGCAATGCCAACTGCACCTCAACAGGCTCCTCGTTGAATGCATACAAGAAGTCGTCGAGCAGGGCATCGCTATTCTCAATACGGTCCGCGTATTCTCCAATAACCCACACCATGGCTGCTTTCGCTTCTGGCTCATCCAGAGAATCCAAATGCTCGCATAGCGTACTGATAATCGACTCGTACTGATTGGGGTATCGGCGGAAAATGTTTCGGATGACGACTGTTGCTTCTTGCACGATGTAGGTGACTTTGGTGGCTACAAGCTCCAGGAGCAGGTTAATGCACCGGGGAGCGGCAGGCTCAATCTTAATGGCCAACTTCCCAATAGCTCGCACAGCCTTTCGCACAAAGTGCACATCAATTTCGGTGGCGTATTCCCGGAGTTCTGTCAGCACTTCGTCAATGTTCTGCTCGTTGGCAAGCATGAAAATAAGTTCCAGCTTTGTAACTTTGACGTAGATTGGGTCGTTATATTTGCAGAAGAAGACTCGAATATCATTCTTGAGTACTTCTGGTCGTCTCTGCAGAATAAGGAGGGCATTTCGTAGGGCAAGATACTGCACCTCAGGCCCTTTGGCAAGCAGCGTGACTAGAGGTGGCGATAGTTTGCGACAGAGAGCAGAGATTTGCTTCTCGTCGGCAATGTAGTTCAGGAGATAGAGGATGACTCGAATGCAGGTCAAGACAACCGCTGAGTTAGAATGTGAGAGTCGCGGGGCGATGCGCTCAGCCAGGAGTGAAGCCTCCCCAGACTCCTGCGGCACATATGACATGAGTGCCTCTAAGATGTATGTTTGTCCCCATCTGTGGTACAGGTCAGCAACGTTCGTGACTGGATCAACGAGAGGCGTACTCGGAGCAGTCTGCTAGGATCGCAACCATTTTGGATGCGTTACTGTAGTCGATCGTAAGCTTTATGGCATCGCTTCTCTCCCAGATATCCATAAGCGCAGCCAGTGCGCTGGCCACGACTGTCGGGTTATCGTCACGCAACAGAGCGTTAAGTCGTTCTATGAGATCTGATCCTTCAACCCTGTCTCGATCGTGGTCGTACAATTTAGCGACAGAGTAGGCGGCCGTTTTACGCACGTATGGATCTGCATCTCGCAGCATGTGTCTGACGATTGGGACGGCTGCTTCGACAAATTCACGCACGTGTATGTATGACATGGTTCGCAGGGCGAGGGCTCGCACCAACGGGTTGCTGTCTTCCATATCCTAGACCCGGATACATTAGCCATCCACAGTCGCGGAGTTGGGACGGGGAAAACGCACAAGCTCCAATACCGGAATTGCTTTTACCGCAATTTCTGGCCGTACACGAGCATAATTGACAAGGTAGAGGAAGCACCTTTATCTTGTTAGCAAGGATGTAGTCGACTGTCACCAAGCTACCAACATTTTCTTGATCTCCAGACTTGGGAGGTTCATGCACCCAATAACATCCGGAAAGAGAGCGACCATGTCATTGTTGCTCATGGTCATATTGGCAACTATTCGCTTCAAGGCGATCTTCTTGAGCGCATAATTCTTATCCTTCTTGCCTCCGCTGTTGAGCTCGAGGCGGAGCTCGGCAACTTTGCCCTGTTCTCTTCTTAGCTTGTCGAGCGCCACTGGAGGATTGTAGTATAGAAATAAAGCCATGGTGACGTTGACAAACGCAGGTCGCTAGGCGCAGCGGCCTACATGGTCGACGGATGGCGTGCAAAAGATGACAAAGAGGAGCGCGACAACGGTTGAGTTGTTGCAATCAGGTGCTGGGCAAGGCCAGACAGACAGGGAGTATTTGACGACGACGAGGGCAGGATGGTGATGAGCTTACTCGAGCAAACAGCTTGGAGTCGCCGGCGCCATCTTTCTTAGAAGACATGACGGGTGACCGGAATTTATAACCCCGCGCGTGCGGTGGGCTTTAGTCGAATGGAACAGTTGTCACGCGACAAGAGACTTGCGTGTGCCCGTTCCCGGGAGTACGTCTTCCGCTGGGTGAAATGGTCGGGCGGCAAATCAATGGTTGCGGTACCCTCACCCAAAGGTGTCACTTTTTAGTGCAATTGTGTGGACGGCGGCGCGCTGGGGAGCAGATTCAGGTAGGAGGTGAGGGGTTGAATCGAGATGCCGGCAGGCAAGGACAAACAGGATTGCGGAGGGGGTAGCTCCCCTTTGGATTGTCTTATCGGCGGCGTCGCGTGTCGGATTGGATTCGTGTGGCAGACGAGTGTTTTTGTGTCGAGGATTTGTTGATGGCAGTGTCTACTGGGCTCCCAGCACGGCCCGGATCGGTCGTGGAAAAGGGGACGGACCATTCTCGCTAGGGGACACGCGGTCCATCGCAGTGGCCTCCCGCCCTAGAATAATTAGTAGGTAGGTATGTAGGTAGCTTGGCGGCATACAGAGTATGGGTAATCGATAAGGCCTGTGACCGAATCACTCAGCACAGCCAGCGCCGGTATCCCAGTTGCTCAGCTAAGCCGGTGGGCCACTCGACGCCCACTAGAAACAAGTCTGCAGCTTGCCCAAGACCTTCATCTCGTCGCGGAATCATCTACGGATACAAGCTCTGCGTATTCGAACTCGCGCATCATCATCAGCATGACCTCAACTACATCTAGCGTCCCCCAATGGGTTCAACAGCTGCAGTCGCCCCCGGCAGCAAAGTCCAAAGCCCCCGGCATCGTTGACCCGCCAGGGTTCGCTGGCTCTGGAGGAAGCAAGGTACGGCGCAGCTCATTCAGCGGTGGCAGCAGCCAATCGCGCAAGCAAAATGGCAAGACCTGCTAACCCGCATCGATGATTTCAGAAACAGAAAGACTCCAAGACCGCGCCGCGAAAGCCCCCGACACACGACGAGATGGATACCCTCAAGCTCAAGAAGGCCTGGGAGGTCGCGCTTGCGCCCCTCAAAGGCCTACCCATGACCTTCATCATGATGTACATGTCGGGCAACTCTCTACAAATATTCAGCATCATGATGGTCTTCATGGCCTTCAAAAACCCCGTCATGGGCCTGGCCCACACCAACCAAGCTTTTGAGCGTTTCCAAACCGAGACAAACTCTGCCAAGATTCTCCAGGCCAAGCTCGCCTACGTACTGATGCAACTTCTAGCGCTTGGCGTGGGTATCTGGAAGATCAATGGGATGGGTCTTTTACCGTACGTACTCCTCTCGTGAATACCGCATTTGTATAGCATGCTAACCGGCTACAGAACGACACGCTCAGATTGGTTGATGTGGGAAGCGCAGAGGGAGGCTGTGGAACATGCTATTCCGGCTTTATAAAAAACTCCAATCTAATTCGTCATCATGTCTATTAATGCGTCTATTAATGCAGAGAAAAGGCAACCCCATGCCACATGTCGATCTGATAATGGTTCTCAACTCTACGAATCGCACAAGCTTTCTACAGCGACTCGCTCAACTTTCTCAGCTCTTGCCGCTGGCGCTTCTCCGCACGCCATCGTGGCCCGACATGTTCGATGTACAAAACCCATGGCACGCAAGCAAACATGAGAAGCGCCAAAAATGTGAAGCACCATCCTCGTCCCATGCCGTGGAGCATGTACTCGATGACGGCGGTTGCCGCCGCACCAAACAAGCAGCGAACCAAGTTGTTGGCAGCAGCTGCGCTGGCCGGCGCTTCGGGAAAGAGGTCGACCATGAGCGTCGTTATCATATTAAGTGATGTTGGTATCATCATGCCGATGATAAAGACCATGACCAGTGGAACCGCAACTGACGTTTCCATTTGCAGCGCCCATCCGTATCCTATCAGTGCCGATGCACCAACCAGCATGGACGGGTAGATGAGCTGCAACCTGGCTCTCTCGATGGGGAACTTCTCACCGTGCTCTTTCGACTTGAGGTCAAACCCCACCTTGTTGGCGATTCTGCGGTAGTTCCAGTTTTGTGCGTAACCCTGCACAACCGAGGTGACGCAGCAACCCAGCCCATACGGTAGATAGCAGAGTCCAGCCTGCAAATCATTATAGTGGTAGATCTCTTTGACCAGCGTACCCATGGTGGCGGCAACCAGGATGAAGCACAAATAGATGACGGCCGCTATCAGCAGGATGGAGCCCATCTCCTTCTCAAACACCATGACAAGGGTGCCAAGCGGGTTTGGGATGGAGAGTTTAGGTCTCTGCGACGCCGGCATCTCTTCCTTGGGCCGGCGGTCCCTGGAGCAAGGTACCAGCGGGCGGTTCCACTTCTGTGCGGCGTACGGGCCGTTCCCGACGACGTTGCGACCTGTCTCGGGGGCGAAGAGCACCCAAGGGACGAGGAATACTGCGACAAAGATGGCGAGGAACCAAAAGATGGACGGCCAGCCGAGGGTCTGAGAGAGCACGCCACCGAGGAACGGGCCGAGCGTGGGCCCGACGTTGATGGCGGCGCCGAGATATCCCATGTACTTGCCACGGGTGGACCGGGGAGCGAGGTCCGCAACGACGCCGTAGCCAAGGGCGAGAGTGCCGCTACTTCCCGCGGCTTGCAGGCAGCGGAGGATCATGAGAGTGGCGTAGTCGCGCTGCAGGGCGAGGCCGACGTTGGCGCCGAAGAAGACGAGGAATGAGAGCGTGAACGCCGGCCGCCGCCCAGCCTTGTCGCCAAAGTCGCCGAGCAGCGTCGGCGCCACGCCCTGGAAGATCATGTAGGTGGTGAGCGTCAGGTTGATGAGGGCGAGCGACACGCCGAGGTCGTGCGCGACCGAGTCGAGCGCGGGAAAGTAAATGTTGGACGTCATGGGCGACACCATGCTCGCAAAGCATACCATGACGGTGATGCCGACCCGCGCGCGCTGCGAGAAAACGGTGTACGGCGCCGACGCCACCCGGGAGAGCTCCACTGCCCCGGAGGGTGCCTCGAGGACGGCGGACGGCTGCACGCTGGCGACGGCCGCCGCTTCGGTAGCGGGCGCCTGCACCCAGGCGTCGTCCACATCGCCGATGCTTGAATTTTCTGAGGGAGGCCGGTTGAGCTGCGGCGATGACGGTGTGCCCGCCGACGGGGAGGGGGAGGAGGCGCCGGGGCTGGCCGGGGTTTCGATCGGGAGACCCATTCTGATGGTATGCATACTGCTGAAGTGGCAGCCTTGGGTACTATCATAACATTGAAGTAAATTTTATAGTTGTATAGCTGATGATGTATACAAGGAATATGCAGGAAAATGGGCGAGAAAGAAAGATGTACACTCCTATTAATGAATGAATGCGAGCGATATCGGGATTCGCCTTTAGAAAGGTCTTTTGAATTTGTGGGTTTCCAGTCGCCGTCGCCGGTTTGCTTCGGCCGGCTTGTAACCGGGGGGGGGGGCGTCCGGGCACTCAACTCGGTGGGGGGTACCAATGCAACAATAACACAGCGAGGAAATCCAAGACTTGGCAAATACGGTCCTTTCAATTCGTCCAGGAAAAGGACGGCAACTTGAAAATCTTAGTCCAAGGCTAATGAACGATGAGCGTGAGACGTTGTCGTGTTTTGCCTCGCCCTAGAACCGGTGGTCGGGTAAGGCTGCCGTGTTAAGAAGGCGACTTGAAGTGCCCAGCGAAAAAGCCCATTAGCCGAATAATCTTTCTTTGATGCCAGTCTACCCGCCCGCAGTCGCAACCAGCAGAAATTGACAATCGGGTGTTGTTTAGGGGGGTCTCTATATATACAGTTAGTGTTAGGGGGGGGGTTTAGTCAAAGCTTCGTAAATGTAAGACTATGGTCGGAGTCGCGCTTCTCCCTTCTCCCTTCTCACAGTACGGCCGCAGCGGAAACGACGGGGTCCTACCCTGGATAAAGATGTCTCAGTAACTAACACGTCTTGCTACTTTGGACATCAGCAGATATTACGAACAGATGGAACAGGGACCTTTGCCGAATTTGAAAGACCATTGGAATATCATATTAGTCTCCTCCTCTAACGCAGCATTTATCAGGCCCTCAACACAGTGGGCCTGGCTTGGTGTTTAGCCATTCCGAAGGAACGCATTAAGCACCTTACAAACGGCATTGCGAATCAAATCAGATGTCAACTGCTGCAACTACGCATTGTCTTCTAGCCACGCTTCTAATAATAGCAAGGAGCCTTCTCGTCTTTTTCTGTATCACTAACACGCGATGGTATCCATGCCTTGAGATTGTCTCCTATGGGAGCTGTTATATTTCCTGCCCAGTTTCTTAGACCTGATAACCAAGGCCAGCCAGCTGCCAAATCTGTCGTCTGAATCAATGAGACCAAACATAGCCCAAGACAAGAAATGTGTACAAGCACATCAAATACATTGACCCTGTTGACCCTTTTCAACAATCAAAGTCCCTATTCAACGCCAGTAATGAAATAGAAAAACATGTAGTCCGGGTTGTAACTAGCGAGCTTGTGCGATTTGCCCAATATCTTTTCCTGGATAGAGTAGCTGTTTATGCGTCCTTCGACTCTACTAGAGTCGGTGCGATTCGTCTCCTCTTAGGCTCCTTAGCCTCGTCCCTTTCACTGTCTGTCGCATCTCTCTTGCTGCCAGCCACTGTATTGCTGGGGGTTTCTGGTGGAGTTGTCATGGGAGCGCCAGTTACTTTGCCCGAGTTTGTGGCGGCGACGCTGGGCACGGTGCCTGCGATAAGAGTCGGGTTGCTAACTACCCCCGGCATAGACGACGACTGGGTTGCGACGGACGATGTAGAGTTTGATCTCGCTGGCGAGTGTGGCCGCTGCGAGGCGGCACTGACTGATGCCGGCGGAGACGGTGCGGTAAACGAGCTGGTAGAGTTGCGGTTCTGATGATGCGAGCCGCTTGTGTAAGGTGACGGCGGGGCAAATGCCGTCGTTGGCGTAGCAAGAGGAGTGGCCTGATGCAAGGCGGCCGTCCCGGCCTGAGTTTTGGGTGGAGGGCCTATTTCGCCCTGATAAAGGTCCCCCAACTCTCCAGATGCGAAGGACAGTGTTGAGCAAAACCCATCAGATGAGGAAATGAGTAACGTGAGCCCGTCAGTTGACCTAGGTCTTGTTAGCATGGTAGTCCTGTTAGCATGCGCTTATTGCTTACCATGCGAGGTCAGTAAAGGTCGCGCAGTGCAAGTTACTGACGACACAGATTGGTGTCTTTTGCTGCGTATCATACAACAGAACAGAATCCTGAGTGGCGACAGCATAGACCATTCTATATGGTAGGGAGAAGGCTGGTTTAGGGCCTGGCATAGAAGCACTCGCTTCTCCTCCACTTGGCTTCGCTGGCGTTGAGGTAACTTCGGTGACAGCGACAGGAGGCGGCGGCGGTTCCATGACTGGTGCTGGCGAGGTTGGTCGTGAAACAGGTTCAGGCAATGATGGGATGTCGTCTTCCGCAGAAGACGTGTCGATGGTAATGTGTTTGGTTGGTGGAGGGGAGGTACGGAGGGTGTAGAATAATGGTGAGCATTTGACTACCACGGATGGCTTCTTATGGCCAGGTAGATGCGCAACGGGTGGTTTGTTGATGCCGCCTCGTGTGTAGATATAGACAGTATTTATGACTTCATACGTGGGCTTCGCATCCTTGTCTGACTGGTGTTGGTTTTGATATTGACCAGAGGGCGTGAGCAGCAAGCTACCATCGGGGGTGAACGTTAGGCGTCGGAAGAAGGAAGTCAACGTCTCGTTTGCGTATAGACTTGCATTCTTCATGCCGAGCCCGAGGAGCATAGATGAAGCGTGTGGCTTGGGGGACGCTTCCATGGGCATCACTGCGGGGAGAGGTAGTGAGGGCGCAGGTGAAGCAGATCGACGCGAGGAAAACGAGGATCGACGACTGTGGCTCACGACGCTGGGTGGGTTCATGGGAAGCGGGAACGAGGTAGGTGTTCCTGGTGCTGACGGAATTGGTGACCCGACCGAGGTATTTGAGTCAATGACGGACAACTGTGCTCGATGACCAAAGTCGGGAGGGGCTGGGCTGCTCGAGGAAATGCGTCTGGGGGGCAGATCGGCCTTAGTATGGCTGACAAGCCTCGAAGGCTTGTCGTCCTGGCTAAGAGTATATTGCCCATCTTTCGTTTTGAGCGAGTATATATGAACCGATCGATCGGACGACTGCGTGGCGATGTATTCGTTCAATGGGTCCCAGGTGACGCCTTGGACGTAATGACTGTGCTCTGCTATTTGTCGAACGAGCATTCCTGCGTGACGGCATTAGTCATGGCAGTTCGCCAACCATTATTTAGATGATACTAGGACGAATTGCGTACCTGTTGTAGCACTGTAGATTCGAGCTATGTTGTCCATGCTGCCAATAATGAAATGGGCACCGTCGGGGGACCAGGCAAGGTCGTAGATTTCGGCACCGCTTGAGCGACACATGTGCTTCGCACGCCAGGACTCCTTGTCGTCGTGGCCATCGGAGCCAAAGCTGGATAAGGACAGCTCGCTGGGAACCCAGAGAATAACGTTTCCATCGTCGCCGGCAGAGGCAAGCAGTTCGCCTGTGGGTGGAGGGACGATCAGCGACGCTGTTTGGTTGAAGAGCAGAGAGTGCAGAAGCTGTGGGAGAGCTACAAACAAACATACCTTTGGGGGCCCAGCGGACGACATTGACTGCCTGATTATGCTTGGTGAGAGTGGAGAGATATTCGACCTTGCGGTCAGTGCCGTTTGCCTCGATTTTCCAGATGCGAACGTGGTTGTCACCACCAGCAGTAGCGAGGCGGCCCTTGCCGCCTGGCTCGAAGTGAGCCGAGTAGACAGGGGCGTTTTGCTCGTGCCAATTGATGATGAGGGGTGTGGCCTTCATCTTGACGACGGAATGCTACGATGAATCTGCCGCGGATGACATGGAGGGGAACGAAGATTGATGAGCAGGACGATGATTGTAGCAAACCGAGGTTGGACGGGTGGGCGGGCGAGCGGCGTTGAGGAGTTGGTGGTGGCAGCTGAGAAACGACGTGGTGGTTATTGCTGGTAGGTGCCTTTGTAGGCAGCTTGTAATTTCGGCGGATGTAACGCGTGTTTTTTTTTTTTTTTTTTCGTTTCGTTAGTTCCTTGGCTTAATAGTAGGGATGAGATGATGAGGGCTGTGAAGAAGAAGATGATGATGGGAAAATCGACGAGATAAAGAATCAAGGGCGTTGAAGGTGAGTTTAGTAAGTATTTAGGGCGTGGGGACGGAATCGCGGCACCACTGCGGATAGAACGTTGTAAAGCGCATCGCCGTCACCAAATTGGCCCTGTTTCACCAGCTTTGGACGCAGCTTGGTGTTGCGTTGGTGAAGTTCTTAGGTTTAGTACAAGAAGTACCTATGTAGGTATGTACCTAGGTAGGTAGTAATATTAGCAGGTAGGTAGGTACTAAGGTAACTTAGTTAGTTAGTGGGTAGGTTAGTACCTTGGTTGGCACCTGGTAGTACAGTGGGCAAGTACGACGACAAGCTGCCAGGTATGTATCTCTTTGTAGGTACTAAGCCTGTTTACCCTTTGTTGTGTTGCTTTGTACAAAAATAAAAACGGCGGATGACGGGACGCGACTCAGAAGAGCATAATGGAGCATTGGAGGCACTGAATAGGTGCGCATGAATTTTGCTGTCCGTTCGTTGTCTTGCTCCATCAAATCGACTGTCCTCGGCACTGGGCTGCCTTTTTTCCCCTTCTTTTTCTGCTGGGACCTAGGTACACTGTACATACAAGTTTGAAAACGCGCTTTCTTATCAAATTATAGACTGTAAATGATTGATTATGTGCCACCTCTTATTTATCGGCACTCGGCTGATCTACCGTACCTGTTTCACCTACCCGTGCCACGCCCCCTCTCTCGTGCCTTAAGAGGGTGCTCCCCACCTAAACCGTTATATCACTCAAACCGTCATTTTTAAAGATAGAATTAATAATAACTTAATAACACAATACCCGCCGAATAACGCCATTATTTTTAAAGGAAAATAATTTTTCTAATAGCCCTGCCTTCCGCCTATCCCTAGTAACTTTTATAGCCTGTTTAAAGACCTTAATACGCGCCCGTCGCGCCGTAAGCTAGCGCCACAAAACCTTCACTATAATCTCTTCTTCCTCTTTCTACTCTACATTAAATATTATACTATGTGCCTTATTAGTTATAAGGGTGCCTCTATACTATATATAGTGATTCTTTTTTTACCTCCTTTACTAGAATTGTTATTACTAGGTAAATTCCTTATATATAGCCTTTTAAAGTTAAAGAGATATAGTAGTGTAATATAGGGCGCCTTTAATTAGCCTATCCACCTTATCTAATAGCCCTCCTTTAAAAGGACTATTCTTTAATTCCTCTTATACTGATTTTACTAGGGAATTTACCTACTATAAAGTATAAGGAGTATTAAAGGGTAAGGAGCTATTTAATTCATTAATAGCTAGAGGTGATAGTATTTATAGCTATATAACCTATACTAGTATAATAGCTAGGTTATAGGGCTAAATTCTAGTCTTTTTAAAAGTAGAAATAATTAATACTTTTATTAATACCTTCTTATAAGCTTTTTAAATTAATTTAAGAAATTCTAGCTTACTAATATATAGTACACTATTATAAAGAGTAGTGTCTAAGCACTTCTAATACTAGTACTTTAATAGCTAAAAAATCACTATATTAAGTAGCTATAATAAATATTAAATATAGTAGTATTCTAAAGGGAATTATACTATTATCTTTATAAGTTCTTATAAATTTAATTATATAATAAGAGTTATAACTATTAAGAATAAGTAGGTAGTATACACCTAATTAGTACTAATTTATATACTTAATAAAGTAATATAGTTAGTAGAAGGTAATTTTATTATTTATAAATTCTATTATAGAGACTAATATCTTTATTATTAGATCTATTACCTTATTAGAATACTATTATACTATATATATCTTTATAGCTATAATAACGAAGGCTAGGATAAAGATACTAGTAGTAGAGATAGCCTCTATAATAGTAGCTAATTTGTGATTTTTAGGGTTTAAAAAGCACTACTTATAACACCTCTTTATTATTATAAGTTAGTTCTTTTTAACACTAATTTAAAAGCCTAACTCGTCTATATTCTATATATCTTTAGGGTTAATACTATTATTCTAGATAACCTAATAAAGTAGGTAAAAATATTTATTAATATTATTTAGATCTTCTAAAGCCTTCCTCTTAGCCTTAATAATTTACTAGTGTTATTTTATATAACTAT
The DNA here is from genome assembly GCA_002968875.1 of Cordyceps cicadae. Taxonomy (NCBI): domain Eukaryota; kingdom Fungi; phylum Ascomycota; class Sordariomycetes; order Hypocreales; family Cordycipitaceae; genus Cordyceps; species Cordyceps cicadae. The sequence goes on along the minus strand of MWMN01000019.1, from coordinate 219,894 downwards.
AATACTAGATAAAGTGTAACGTCTAGTTCTTTCTAATAGTAGGAATATCCTTAGGCTTTAAGTGCGTTAATAACCACTCCTTTAGTATTAAGTTTACTATATTAGTAATAAATTTAGGGTATATAGTAAGGTTTAGACTATTAAGATAGTTAAGATAGGTGTAGATCACCTTTTCTTCTATGTTAGTTAATATAGTATTAACACTATAGCGCCTAATTAATAAATTCGCTCCCTTAATACGCCTAATAAGCGTTATACGTAAGATTGTGAATTTCTTTATAATAGATGTAATTAATTGCCTAGGATTTTTATTAATAAAGGCGAGAGCTTTAATTAATTCGGATTCTAAATATTAACGCGGTATCTTTATTGGTTATTGAGTTGTTATTGCTAGCGTAAGAATAACGCGTCGCGTTGACGGTTTAAGTGATATGACGGTTTAGGTGGGGAGCACCCTCTTGAGGCACGAGAGAGGGGGCGTGGCACGGGTAGAGGTTGAGGAACAACTAACCTGCGCTGTGTTTATGCAAATGCTTATCAATGCCTCCATGGCAAGAATATGATTTATACCAAGCAGGGCTGCATAAAAGAGTTGATTGTTCCCGCACTATGGGTACAAAAAACTAAAAAAAAGGGACTCGTGTCACTCACTGCATGGATTCTCTCCTTGAGCAAGTTGATGCGTGCCAGCATGTCCATCAGACGCGTCCATGGGGTGTCGCGTAAAGAGCTTACATGCAGGTCGCGTCAAAGTCGTGGCACAGATTGTGTACCCGTAGTATTCTTGACGGCGATGACAAAATAATGGTGGCAGAATTGCCCATATTCCGATGCATTTTAATTTACTTAGAGTTATCTGCAGCTTACATGTTCTGGAACAGAACATGCAGCGTCTCCCCACGGGAAACGGTTCATCAGCACCATGCGAGGCTGACATTCGCCAGGCAGCAGCCAAACTGAACTTTTGCCGTCACATTTTGATATCGGCCGCTGAGAAGGGAATACTATAGCTATGACTGAAAGCAACAAGTATGGGACTCGGCATTTGGGTTGATCTATTAGTCCCCTCACGAACACGTTAAAGGCAGGTCGATTAACGAGGCCGCGTCAACATTTCGGAATAAGGACGAGCGTCGTGCAAATCTACGTCAAAGAGACACAGTCTAGCGAGCTCATGGTTACCAGGTATATTTGACTTCGGGACGTGAGTCACCCCGGAAGTCATGGCGGTCAGAAGACATTTTAGCTTGACCCGTTATCACCACTAGTTAGTGGACTAAGACGGATGACGATCCGGCCATGGCAACTGCGAGCTGATGAATAATGTGTGCGCTGTCTGTATTTCGTGTCATTGAACAATCCTTGAGATGGTGGCATGTCACAGCACACGTAAAGCCCCAATCAGCAGTTCCACAAACCAATGGCGTGGCGCTCATTATTCGCATTGGAAATGGTGATGCTGCCAAGCAGATGCATGTATCCGACCCGACAGATGCGCCCCGGACTTTTGGCCCGCAGCAAGATGCCTGGTGGGCTACTTCGAATCAGGGCATGGCCACCATGACCACACATTGCACCAATGCATCACGAGGCTCGGTAAAGGCACCTGGGATTGGTCGGAGATCCATGCATGGGTGGCTGGCCTGAGCGACTCGCCAAAAAGGGCGTTTGCTCGCCAAGGAGCCTGATCCTCCTGATTCGTGATGCAGGGAGGCCGGTCGACGAAGGCCAGTGGTTACTGCTGTGCTGCATGTCGGTATGCAGCTTGAAAGCCACCGCCGAGAGCTTGAAACAGGTAACCAATAATCTATAAAACTGACTCTTCGCAGTAGTGGCGTGTAAAACGAGACAGCTCGCCGTGGTTGGCATTTGAGTCAGGTATCCCCCAATGACCAATGACCAATGACCAATGACCAATGACCTCCCCGAAACAGTAACGAAGCTAGCTGGCCGAGGGTGATTTATCCCGTTTAGTAATTATTAAGATGGCTATCGGTGAAGTTCTAGAGTCGAAAGTTGGGGGAGGTACATACCTGCTTGATGAGGAGAGCCCCCAGTGAATTTACACTGCTCATGTGGAAGTGTTAATGAACGACGATAATGTTATTGTTAACACTGTTCGTTGCCTGACAAAATGGGTGGCAATTATTATTATATTATAGCGGTTCATGGTCTGTGGCAAACAATGATTGGTTGCCAGGAAGGACAAACGGCGAAATCTGTGTTAGGCATCAGCCGGGTACGACTCCCAGTGTTGCTGGTTTCGGTCTGGCGCATCCAATGGCAACCACGGCAAAGAATCACCATTTTATGTGGTGTAGAAAAATGGTATTACTCCTTGTTATTACAGATGCAACAGCGGCAGGCTACGGGCAGCTCCAGCTGGCGCTAATCAAACGAGATAAAAACTTCTGGAATCTGACACACCGGGGAGCAGACGAGGGCACTACTGGGATTCCTGACTGAGACCACAGACCAGTTGCCAGCCAGCCTTGTTCATTTGTACATATCCCAGACAGACTGATGGACCCTTTTCATGCTCGCTGCAAGCCACTTTCCCACCGCCCATTGCAACGCCCCACGCCTCAAGCCTCACGCCTGACGTCCTGGCCTGCCTCTTTGAGCATGCTAGCAACCGCCAGAGTTGTAGGAGACGCTCGAAAAGCAAGAGACAGCCGAGGAAGAAGTGGCAATGAAACTCAAGTCGAGGTTGCACGAGTCACCAACAGGGATGAGACTCATAGGCTAGCAGCATTGCTAGCATATCGACGTAGCTAGTCGCTTGCATGTAAGTTGGGTGCTCTTATAATTAGAGTCATCTTGTGGATCCCGGAGGATGGAGTTTCTCAGCCGCGAGGCAACAAGGGGCTTTTTTTTCTTTGTAATTTTCCAATACTGCAATCTGTATCCGTATCACAAGAGTCGGGTCGGTCTGCGGGGTGGCTTGTGCCGTGCAGTTCTCCTTGGCGGCGGCGGCGGTGGCGGCGGAAGGCTTGCAATTCTTCGTAATGAGTTGGTATCGATGATGATAAAAAAACAGGTGCAGAGTATTCACAATTCTGCTGCCTGTTTCAAGCGTCGTTCCCTCTGGCCGAGTCGAGCATAGCTGGGCGGTCGAGAGGGTTGCATTGGAATCCCTGCCGATGCGCCGCCGAAGATCACAGGAGGAGAAAAAAGCTAAAAGCTAACTACCTAAGTTAGTGAGTTGGTACGAAGGAGGTCATGCTGCCATGAAGGCATCTATGTAACTTGGCATTTGCAACGACGGCGCCGGCCTCAGCCCCATTTCAGCCCGCCGTCCGCCGATTGACCCGGAGCCTCCAGCCAGTGTTGGAGTGTAACGCAGAAGCAGAGAAGTAGACAGAAATGAAAAGTAGACAAAAACGAGAAGTGGATGCATGCTCTGCTGTTTCTGGCGAGGATGAAACTTGCTAGGTGACTGACTGCCTTGTACATACCAAGATTCGTGTGTTGAGTGTTAAATTTTTTTCTGCATGTTTCTGGGGATGCCGCGCCCGTGGGCCTTTTGGTCGTTTCTGCGAACGTACAGTCGCCAGCCAGCCTGGTTGGTGCCTGCCCCCCGCCAAACTCCACTCTAGTTGGTGACTAACTCGCCGCCACGCCAGGCCCTGCCGGCCGCCAGCCGCATGCATGTATTCCGTGCACGCAATCACCTGCGAATCGGTACTTTCCTGATTAGCTGGTAGCTACCTAATCTACCTAGGTAGGTATGTAGGTATGTAGGTTTGTAGCTCCTTTTTCCCTCTTTTTATACTTCTGTCCATCAGACTGGCCTGGCTCGTTCAACCGGCCCGTCTCCTGTGGTGCGTTACCGTCGTCCGCCGTAGTTTTTACGGGGTACCTCTCTCTATCTTACCTCCTCACATCATCCAACTACCTCTACATGTACCTACTTATTAACTACCTGCAGCGTCTGGTACATCCTTCCTCTGCGCCTACCTAGGTAGGTAACTAGCGGGTCCTGACTCAACCGTACCTACGGGCTGGCGGTGCACGTCATAAGACTACCCACCTACTGTACCTACCTGCTCGCTCCCCTGCCCATGACCCCGGACGTTTATTATCCTCCGGGTTCTTTTCATCTTGTTTCTTGTTTTCCTTTTTTCCCCCATCCATTCGTATCACCCGGGTGTGCTTCGTCCTGGGCTGCTCTCGATTGCTGCCTCGCCACCACACCATCGACAGCATCGCCCGTTTGTCCCTTTTGTCCTTCACGGCAAACGCTTATTAGTAGGCAGCTCGGACCCGCCGCCGTTACCTTCGGCCTTGCACGTAACCCGACAGACGCTGAGAAAAGGACGAGCCGCTGACCCGCGCCTCATTCTCCCTCCTGCTGCCTCGCTCTTGAGAAGCCATATCCGGCCTTCCGAGCTGGCCTGTCCAGTTTCTTGTCCCGCCCTCTCCCGTCATGGATCACGATCAGCTCTTCAAGGCTTCGGCAGCTGGGCTTGCTGTCGCAGGCCTCACCACAGCTCCTGCTCTGTCCGCAATCATCTCGCAGATCCGATCCCGAGCTCCCAAGGACAATTTCTATGAGGACCAGGATGGTGTCGCTACCCCCGAGTCCATTGCTGCCTTTTCCAACAAGGCCAGCAAGTTCGCTGTTACCTTTTTCGCTGCCGCCACCGCTGCGTTGTCAATTGCTCTCTCGGTCTTGAACACGGCCAACGCGGCCCACGAAGGCTTGTTTCTCTCTACCTGGCTCACCACTGGTGCTTGGGTAAGTCTACCATCCCATCTCAGCCCGGCCCCGTTTTGCCCAAGACTCGGCATTCTTGTTCGTCCGATTGCTGACACACGCACTTCCCCGTCACGTCGCTAGATTCTCATTTTGCTCCAGGCAGTATGCTTGGCTGCTCACCACAATTTCATCAAGGTCTACGATCTCGGCCTCGGCATCTTCCTCGGCTCCCTCGTCAATATCATTGTCGCAACCGCCGAGGCCAACCATGTCGGTCAATACCAGTCCCTCCAGCAAGACATCACTCTTGTCCTGCGAATCTGTACCCTTGCTTCTGCCGGTCTTCTCGCTATTTCCTCTGCTCTCATCCCCCGCCGCCCGGACGTCTTCTACAACGATGAACCCGTCGATCGCAACTTTAGCGTCAATGCCCTCAATAGATTTACCTGGGGCTGGGGTCGCAAGACCCTGGATCTCGGTGGCGAAAAGGGTGACTTGAAGCAGACCGATGTTCCCCGCCCGCCAAGCTACGCTCGGTCCAAGAGCCTTGTTGAAGCGTGGGAAAGCTTCAAGTTTGGTGCTGGTTTGCTGAAAAACCTCGTTCGCGTCTACGGCTGGCGCTTCGCTGTTCAGTGGACCGGCACCCTCTTCCGTGTCGCTGTCGGCATGATTCCCTACATCATTCTTTTGAGACTCATCCAAAAGCTCGAAACCACGCCCCGTGATGAAATGAGATTTGGAGACTTTTGGCTTCACGTTGTTGGCCTCGGACTCTGTGGCATCAGTGAACAATGGCTCGACGGCTATCTCAACTGGTATGCCATTGTTGGCATGGGTATCCCCATGTCTGCCCAGCTTTCGGCTCTCGTCTTTGAAAAATCCCTTCGACGAAAAAATGTCAAGACTGCAGAGAAAAATCGTGATACCGACGGAGAAACCAAGAAGGACGATGGCGACAACAAGAAGGACGACAAGGATAAAAAGGGAGAAAAGGAAGACAAGGCTGACGAAACGGTCCTTCGTTCGCGACAGGCTATTGTTAACCTTGTCGGTGTTGATTCGAGGCGTATTGCCGACTTCCTTGCGATGCACTTCATCATCATCAACGCCATTTCGAAGCTAATTCTCTACTCCGTCTTCCTCATTCAGCTTATCGGTTATCAACCATACTTGGCTGGTGTTATCGCCTGGGCCATCGTCCTGCCAATCAATATGTACGCCTCCAAGATTTATCTCAAGCAGGAGGACAAGCTTATGAAGATTCGTGATGAGAAGCTTGCCATGATTAACGAAGCTCTTCTCGGCATTCGGCAGATCAAGTTCTCCGCTCTGGAGAAGGAGTGGTCAGCTCGTATTATGGCAAAGCGTGGAAAAGAACTCGGCACTATCCGATACATCTTTGCCATCGATCTCATTCTTTTTACTTGCTGGATCGTCAGTCCTATTCTTCTCGCTGTGGTTTCGCTCGCTGTATATGCTGTTCAGAATGGATCTCTCAAACCCTCTACCGCTTTCGTCGCTATTGGTATCTTCAAGAGTTTGGAGATGAGTCTCTCTGTTCTTCCCGAGTTCATCGGTTACGGTCTCGACACGCTGATTTCGGTTCGCCGTCTTGGAAAGTATCTCGAGGGTCCTGAGATGACTGACATTATCACGCGTGGTCACGATGCCGCCTTTGACAATGCCTCTGTTGCATGGCCCGTTGACGATGAGGTTCCCGAGGACGAACGTTTCGTTCTTCGTGACGTGAACCTTTCTTTCCCACAGGGTGAACTTTCCGTTATTTCCGGAAAAACCGGCACTGGCAAGAGTCTGTTGCTCTCATCTCTCATCGGCGAAGTTGATCTTCTTGCTGGAAAAGTTATCATGCCACCATCGCTCCCTCCTATCGAGCGCAACGACAGTAAGGCACACAAAGGCAACTGGATTCTCCCCGGCACCGTCGCATACGTGAGCCAAAGCCCCTGGCTTGAGAATGCCACCCTCCGTGACAACATCGTCTTTGGTCTGCCATACGACGAGGAGCGTTACAACACCGTTGTCGAAGTGTGCGCTTTGCGCAAGGACCTCGATATCCTCGAAGACGGCGATCAGACAGAGCTTGGTGCCAACGGTATTAATCTTAGTGGTGGCCAGAAATGGCGTGTCACTCTCGCTCGTTCTGTCTACTCGCGTGCTGAACTATTGCTCCTGGATGATATCTTCAGTGCTGTCGACGCACACGTTGGCCGACAAATCTTCGAGAAGTGTATTTCCGGGCCCATCTGCCAAGGTCGTACCCGTATTCTTGTCACCCATCACGTTGCCTTGGTCGAGTCTAAGACCAAGTATCTGGTTGAGCTTGGTGAGGGCACTGTTCTTCACTCTGGTCTTACCAGTGATCTGGCTGAGGACGGTACTCTCTATAAAATCCGCAGCCACACCCAAACCGAGGCCGAGATCCAGGCTGACGAAGCCGCAAACGCTGAGACCATGGTCAATTCGGAGGAAGGCTCTGATGCCGAAAATGAACTGCAGAAAGTTCCTTCCAAGTCTGCCAAGAAATTTGTTGAGGACGAAAAAATCGAAAAGGGCTCAGTCAAACGACATGTATATGCCACCTACATCAACGCCAGTGGTGGTCTCCCTTTCTGGATCGCCTGCGGCTGCTTCTACATTGCCTATGAAGCTGGTAATGTTGGGCGCAACTGGTGGCTGCAGATTTGGACAGGCAAGTCTGTTGACTCACCTGCCGATAATTCGACATCTTCCATCAATACATTTTCCTCACACGGCACTGCTAGCATGTTCTCGCTTCAACACGGCAGTCTCCATGCTTCTGCCGCACCCGTCGACGACAGCGATCTCCATCTGAGTTTTTACCTTGGTGTATATGCTGCTATCGCTCTCGCTAGTGGTATTATTGGGTCCCTGCGCATGCTGTGGGCGTTTACAATGAGTCTCAAGGCCAGTCAAAAGCTCTTCGAGCAGATTCTCTTCACCGTTGTTCGCACGCCCTTGAGATGGCTCGACACTGTCCCGGTCGGCCGAGTGCTGAACCGCATGACTGCTGATTTTGATGTGATTGACACTCGCCTTAGCTTCAGCATCAGCTTCTTCATCGGTCGATGTCTCGCCATCATTGCTGTCTGTGCCGCATCAACCTTGGTCACACCCCTCGTTCTGCCTCTGGCTTTGCTACTCATTATCGGTGCTGGTTTTATTGGCAAGAAGTATATGGATGGTGCTCGACCTATGAAGCGTCTCGAAAGCAACTCCAAGTCGCCCGTTTTTGAGCTTTTCAACACTACGCTCGCTGGTGTTTCCACACTCCGCGCCTTCCAGAAGAACAAGGATTACATCAAGCGTATGCACTACCACCTCGACACCTGGAATACCAACAAGGTTCATTTTTGGATTTTCAACCGCTGGATGGGCATCAGAATGGCCGCCATTGGTACCGTTTTCACCACCTGTGTTGGAATTGTGATAATTCTTACTAAGACGAACGCTGCTATGGCCGGATTTGCCATGTCTTTTGCGCTTGATTTCGCCAACACGATTCTGTTTGCCATTCGTGCGTATGCGGGTCTTGAGCTTGACATGAATGCTGCTGAACGTGTTGTTGAATACTCCGAACTGAAGACGGAAAAACAGGATGGTTTAGAGCCTCCTGCTGCCTGGCCTACTTCTGGCACTGTCGAGATGAAGGACGTTGTCGTCGGCTACGCAGAGGATTTGCCTGCCGTACTCAAAGGAGTTTCCTTTGCAGTCAAGAACAACGAACGTGTCGGTGTCATTGGCCGTACAGGAGCGGGTAAATCCTCCATGACGCTTGCCCTCTTCCGGTTCTTGGAAGCGCGTTCCGGATCCATCATCATTGATGGCATTGACATTTCCAAGATTGATCTTCATAGTCTGCGCTCCCGTCTTGCAATCATTCCTCAAGACCCTGTCCTGTTTTCTGGAACCGTCCGCTCGAATCTTGATCCTTTCGAAAGATACACTGACGAAGAGCTGCGCGAATGTCTCCAGCGTGTCCATCTTATCGACTCGCAGCCCGTGACTCCTGCCAACGAACCTGCGTCGTCCTCGAACTCCACCGTCGCGCCGCAAAACACCAACATCTTCCGAGACCTCAACAGCGGCATATCCGAGTCTGGTGGCAACCTGTCTCAGGGTCAGCGCCAGCTACTTTGCATCGCTCGTGCTATTGTCACTCGCCCTAAGATCATGGTCCTGGACGAAGCTACCTCGGCTGTCGATATGGCCACGGACGCGCTTATCCAGCGCAGTATCCGTGAAGAGTTCGACAACAGTACCCTCCTTGTTATTGCTCATCGCCTGAGCACCATTGCCGACTTTGACAAGATTCTCGTTCTCAGTGAAGGTACCGTTGCCGAGTATGGTAGCCCAAGAGATCTCTGGGATAAAGAAGATGGCATCTTCCGCGACATGTGCGAGCACAGTGGTGAGAAAGACAAGCTGGAGGCCACGATTCTGGGCAAGAAGTAGTTGCTTCTTTAGTGCCTCGCATCCCCGGCGATGCCTTTGTATTTGTGTGAAAAAATCACACCGCATTTTTTGAGCATTGTTTCTGTTTACATTGTTTATATTACATCGTTGTGTTTGGTTGTCTTTTCTTTTTGGATTGGTTTGGCACTTTGGACTCGTACCCGAGTTATTTTGGACTATGCTTTAAGAAGCGAATGAGCAATATGAGTGATGCTGGTCAAAAGGAGGTGAGGAAAAGCGAAAAGTTTCTCGTCTTGCAAATCTTCTTCTCAGCCCGTTCCGGATCAGGTCGGTTTGATTTGGCTTCGGAACAAAAAAGAAAATAGTGTATCGAGGCTCCTCAGGTCTGCTGTTGTCATGCGTAAATGCACGACAGCTGCCATTGTTGTGGTGAAAGGCATTCTATTATTAGATGTATCTAGACTCTTGACTTCCAACAATGCGAGTTGACATTTTCACGAATCAAATACGTGTGAGTGCCATGATTGGTTGCGCCATGTACGGCACCTGAAACCTTGTGTTGCCCTTTGCCAAACTCCCTCTTGTGTTTTCTATATTACCTGAATCATGCGCCGTTTCTGAACACTAAAAGAAAACGACCCGACTTCAGTCCTGTGCGCAATTATTAAGCATCTGCATCGCGCGTCACCGCGCTCACGTTGCTGGCGTGCGCGAGCAGGAACTTGCAGCACGTCAGGGTCAGCTTGCACGCCTTGGTCCAGCCGTCGTCCTGGGCGATGCCGAGACGGATGCTGACGTCGTCAATCTTGTCGGCGTCGATGCGGTACGGCAGGCTGAGCGGCCGCGCGGAGCTGCGGGTGGTGCGATGGATGTGCTCGCCGAGCTGGCGGACGAGCTCGAGGAAGGCGACCATGGCGTTGTCGAAGGAGCGGTGGAGCAGGCGCAGGCCGAGAGGCAGGTCGCCGCCGGAGCTGTAGAGCTCGAGGACGTTTCGCTTGGGCGCCGGGGGCGGGCGGGAGCTGGAAGAGGCTCGGGCGTCGTGGCCGCCGATGCGGCTGGCGGCGGGGCTGGCGGCGTCGAGGCGGACAATCTTGGAGGTGCTGCCCATGGGCTGCGGCTCGTAGCCCTGGAAGCGGAACTCGAGCTTGTCGGCGACGGTGACGAGGAGCAGCAGCGCGTGGCCCCAGGCGGCGTTGATCTCGGGCCAGTCGACGGGCTTGCTGGAGAGGCGGCCGAGGCGAAGGCTGTTGATGGTGGCGAAGCTACCATCGTGGCTGATGCAAAAGGTGTCATTGTAGACGTTAGTACGCTGCAGCTTCTGCAGCAGTTGGGAGTCGTTGCTATATTTTGTGTTGACGCTGTCCCGCTCAGCCTGGAAGTCGGCCATCTTGGCCGCAAATGCGTTTCGTTCGTCCCAGAAGGCGGCCTCGTCCTTGTCGAGCTGGCGCGACTCGTCCTCAAGCGCGAGAATCTCTTCGTCGAGGGCGTCCTTCTCGGCCTCTAGGCGCTTGAGCTCTCTCATGGCTGCCTCACGCTCGCTGTCAGCCTTGCGCCGCCGTTCACGGGTGGCCCGCTTGTCGGCCTCGCTGGGCTGTGCCGCGCGCATCTCCTTGAGCTGGGTGGCGTAGGCGTCACGCGTTCGAGCGGCCGTCTCGAGCTTCCGTTGCAGGCCGTCGATGAGCATATCGGTGCACTCGATGCATATGGGGTAGTCGATATCGGAGCGCGCGGTGAGTATCTCGAAGAGGCGGTTTACGCGACCCATTTCATCTTCGTCTGTAGTGTTTGCAGTGTTTGCAGTGGCAGTCTGTTGCGATGATGATCGCGGCGTCTTGGACGGCGAAGACTGAACCGATGCGCGGGGCGAGGACTGTGATTTGGGTGGCGGCGCGCGGTCATGGTGATGACCTAGTTGTGACTCGGATAGGTATATGAAGGACATGGCCGGGTCTCGTGGGTTACTGCCATGGTGGCGTTTGAATATCGGCTGACTGTTTGCGCTTTGCGACGCCGTCTCGTAGAGTGATTTTCGGGCTGGGTCTCGCTCCTTTATTTGTGACTTTGCAGGAAACTGGACTACGGCTTGCTTTGGAGGCTGCGGCGGTGCCGAAGCTGCATACGCGAGGATCAGTATTTTCATCGATAGACGGCTGGGCGGTTGGTTGACGGGTGAGGCAGTGACATACAAACCAGAAGATCGTAGGCGGCGGGGTTGAGGTCTTGGAGGGTGCCGTCCAGCTTGAGAGGCTGGCGACATTTTTGACAAAACATGATTGATTTTATGAGGCTGCAGCCATGATGAAGGCACGAGGCGGAGATGGTGGTTTTTCCATACAGAGTTGAGAAGAGCAAAAGTGTCGAAGTGACGGTTGTCACGAGCCTTGTTGGCAGCAGCACTAACTTTTGGGGATTGAGGCGTCAAGTACATACGTGGGGGCGAGTCGGGCCCCCAGGAAGGTACCTACCTGACAGGTACCTAGCTTCCTACCTGGGTACAGGTAGTGGGTACCTACCTCTTGTGAAGGTCAGCAATACTTGTTAGGTATGCCTGCGGGGAGATTGCTCGAAACTTCATATACTGTATATGTAATTCGACTTACTATAGTTAGAACAGTCTATGCAAGCCAATCCGCCGGGCAGCGTGTAGTCTGCAGCGTACATGGACAAGTAACTTAGAGTGCGACGTGGTTTAGGAGCATTGATAGGTACGTACCTAGGTACTACTTAGGGATGTAGTTAGGAGTTAAGGTATTTCACCAAGGTACCTACGCGGGAGGGGGGTCTCTGGTCGTGCCCTGTGTGCTCTAACTAGAGGTACGGTAGGTAGCCCGCTGACACTCTACGCGTTATCCACCGCCAGCCCAGAACGCGGTGGGCCTCACGTCTACCTACCATAGCTCGCTCTATTTACATTTGCCAAAACAACATCTACACAACACCCCCAATCTGCCGATGGATGAATGGCTATGGACAACGAGCCCATGCCAAAGAGGCGGCGAACAGCTTCCCCACCACTTGCGCAAGAATCAAGCGCCGATACGCAACCTGATATCCCGCCGCCAAATACCCAACCGCCAGGGAGAGAAGACGACAAAGCATACCAGCTATACTTAGAGCGAGCGTTTGCCGACCCTCGCTTCCGCTCCACCGTTGCCCAGATATTCAACAAGTACGACGGGAAGACCTCTCGAGCAGATGAAAACAAGGACTCCATTTTTGGCAGAACAGCTACCGGAGATGGCAGTGCAGCTGGCCCGGCTGCCGGACCGCAGCTTGACAGCCTAGTGCATAACGATCACCTGCCATACCACGTGGATATACCGCAATGCGAACCCAAGCAGGAAGATATGGACGCGGCAGACTATCGAGCTGGATTGAATGAATCCCACGGTCACTATGTCACCGGGATTGCCTCCCATGGGAATGCCCCTCCTGGCTATGTACCAAATTTCGCTGACGGCAGTATACCCCCGGGCTACGCGCAGAGCTGGTATGGTAATCCGTGCCAAGGCTCGGGAGCCTATCCATCACAATGGGACGGATTTGCCGGCCAATACCCAACGCTCAATGCTCCTCCAGTGACTGCAGGTCCTTGGATGGCGCCCGATAACTTGATATTTAACTCGACGGCCTGGCCACCCCTCGCGACGCATCCACCACCAGCAACATGTCAAATAGATCCTGCGCTGCAGATGTTTGTGGAAGCAAACCCCGAGGAAGAAACCTACCAGTTTGACCAAGCGGATGAGAGCATGGGAAGCTATGAGCCAGTTACGGAGTATTATTTCGATGCCCTGGGTCGCAAACGACGGCGACGGCTCGCGCAGCCTCGGTTTTCCAAGAACGGCAAGCGATTAGGCCGCCCCCCAAAATCAGCTGAGGAATTGGGCATCTCTACCGACAAGGGCACTCGTGACGGCGAAGAGGAGGAAAAGAACAGCACCAGAGTTGTTGATCTAAAACCCCCTACTAGCGAATTCTGCGATGAGGACGATGATACCCTCTGGGGCGAGTTAGCAGAAGCATTGCAACTGGCATCAAAGGCAACCTCGAAGAGAAGAAACAACAATACCAAAGCGTCACAAAAGGGAGAGAACTCCGCAATCGAGTCCGATGGGGTGGCTGAGACGGAAAAAGAACCTGACCAGGGCGAAATTATGCTGCAAAAGATACAACAGGAGCTCATTGATAGGGCTGTTCGTCGCACCATAGCTAAGGAAAGCGGCGACGATGCAGAGGCTACCGCCGAAGGTCGGAGGCGGTCGGGACGCGAACGAAAACCGGCCAATTTTGGAGAGCAAGTATCGTGGGACAAAGTTTCTGCAGAGCGACGCACCAGCTATAAAATCAAAATGCATCTACGAGCATTATCTGTGCAAGCGCGGCGAGAAAGGAAAAAGAAAGAGAAAGAAGAAGCCGAAACCGCGGCCAAGGAAAAGGAAGAGGCTGAAAAGGTCAGGAAAGAGAAACAAGAAGCAGCCGAGTTGGCTGCTGCTGCTGCTGCCGACGCTGCTGCTGACGCTGCTGCCGACGCTGTTGCCGAAAAAGAAGACGTTGGAGAATCAAACGAGGTGATGCCGTCTACAATTCCCGATTCCCAGGATACAGTCACAAGTTTACCGATCCGAACTACGCCGAAAAAACCACAATCAACCCAAATACTGCGACAAACTGTCAAAAACCATGTTAACAGTGTAGTCCATTTCGAAGAAGACGATGAAGCGCTGTCGGATACTGAGGCATCTGCAACATTTTCTATCAAGATCCCCGCTTTCTCCTTGAAGAAGCCACAAATTCCGGTGCATAGCTTTCTGGGAGAAAATTACATGGATACAGTGTATGCCCTTTCTGATGATGAAGCCCCGACGTTGCTTGCTTCCATGAAACGAGCTTCACTAGGCAGAAAGAAGAAAGCACAGCTAGTTCCAGCAACCGCGCGAACCAAGGAAACAGCTACTTCGGCAAAGCAATATCATTCCGGGACTTCTAAGCGCAGAAGTGCTAGTGAAGAGGCAGAACACCACGCGAGCAAGGCAGCCAGCCCGAGCCCCGACATCGATACAGACGCGATGCTAAATCCCATCACGGGCGCAGCCACTATGCAAGAGCTGCCCCATAAGGCGACAGAGTCAGATGACACAACTGTATCCTCTATTCCCAGCGGCGGAGATGGCGATGACAGCGGTATTGATATCCGAAGTGAACAAGCGTCTTGTGACCGATGGAATCAACTCCCAATGAAGGATACTGTACCAGCGGTTCCTCTGCTCCAAGACCAAAATCTCCTGGGAGCTGAGTATATCCTAGACAGCCTCGACGTGATGTCGGAGGCCGAGGAAATTGCCTCTAACCCGGCCAGCGAATATGGGCTGGTAGCAGAGGACACACAGATGAACGACGCCGACCCTTTTACCGGTAATGGTCCGACCGACAAGCTATCCTTTGTCGACCCAGTGCCCATGTATGAAAATATGGATATATTTGAAGACCTCCCCGCAGATATTCCGCTGATGAGCGAGGAGGCGGAAATCGAATATGAGCAACCTATGGAGCCAACAGCAAAGCTTCTTGGGCAGAACACTGCAAGACAGAGCACAGGGGGGCCTCCCCAAGCCCAGAAAGAACTCACAAATAAAGTATCTGCTCGACCAAAATCCGACGAACTTGAATTCGAGAAGGAGGAAGAGTCTCAGCCATTGCCGCCTGAGAGGGCATCAATATCGCCACTGCCTCGCCGTCCGCTTCCACAGCAAAGTAAGTTACAGCGGTGCTCGGGCAGGCCATCCTCTTCTACATCATCGACCTCGAAAATACCTACGCCAAAGGCAAGATCAAAGGAGCCATCGCCCAGCAGTGCAGCAGAACGATCGAGGTTGCTGCCATCGGGCTCATCACAAACACCAGCTCTCGACTCCAAACCTGGCCGTGTCAGGAAAGGTTCCTCGTCTTCACGGCGGTCTCTGCTGTCTCTTACCGGCGGGGAGGATGACATAGAGAGTCTCCTCAAGCGGAAAGCCAACGCCCCCGCGGCCAAGCCCACGCACAGTGCCACGTCAACGCCTGCTTCTTCGTCATCAAGAAAACCCAGCGCCGCGTCATCCTTTGGCAGCTCCTCGCGACACAAATCTAGGCCACATTCCTCGGCTACCCCATTAACACGCTTAAGCCTGGGCTCTTTGCCGTCGCTCTCGCGAGATAAGTCGAGGCCTAGCAAGGAGCGTCAGGAAGCGAAGGAACGCAGGCGTAAATCTGCAAGCGTGACTCTCAGCGCAGGCGGCTCTACAGAGGCGAAAGGCACATGCGGTGTTGATGGATATACGTGCGGGCGGGACTTTTGCTTTACTTGTTTATAAGGGGAGGATCACAATACAACATCGCATCGTTGGCATCTTTTTCATTACAAGGCATGAAACTCGGGAGAACAAGGGAGTTTTTCTTTCTTTTTGGATTGCATACATTTTGATATCTGTCGGCGCTTGTCCACCTCAATGATAGACAGCCTTTTATCTAATGGAATAACAACAAGTACAGCCAGTTCAGAGCTAAACGGCCTTGGTTGGCTTT
Source organism: Cordyceps cicadae (assembly GCA_002968875.1). Taxonomy (NCBI): domain Eukaryota; kingdom Fungi; phylum Ascomycota; class Sordariomycetes; order Hypocreales; family Cordycipitaceae; genus Cordyceps; species Cordyceps cicadae. The sequence continues at coordinate 204,173 of MWMN01000019.1, read as the reverse complement.
TGAGTCGGTGTCTCTAATCTGTACAAATGTTTTATATTTTTACTAGAAATTTCGCTTTCATAAAAATCATAACCATGGAACGAGAGGGCCAGAGATTCTACTGGAAAAACGAGTACACGATGGACCAGGAACACAGGAAACGAAACAAAGCAGCAAACAAAAGGGACAAAACACGAAGAACAGACTTCTCTCCATACAAGGGACGAGCCCAAGTCATCCAACCCTGGTTCCCCTTATCCTGTTATATACGCACCTTTCCGCCGTGTCCAATGTGAAGAGTAAGAACGTAAACTGGGCCACAATCCCCCGATCCCTGCAACGCCGGAAAGAAAGCCCAAGAAGAGTGAAGAAGATAACTCCATCGCAAAAAGCAGACAGACAGAGAGTTACTCGACGAATGCGTTGCACCGAGGCAGTAAGCAAAGGGGACTTTTTTTTTTTCCTTGTCGTTCTACTCCGTTGTACATGTTTGTGTGTTTGGTTCAAAGCTCAGACTTCGCCAGACACCTCAATACATGGTTATCTGGTCGGATCGTTCCATGACCGTCCGCAGGGTTTGCATCAAGATAATCTGTGAAATTCTGTGGAGTGAAGCAATAAGAGTGGGTATCGCAGATCATAGACGGGGTCGTTTGCTTTGGTCCAATGCCTGGAGAAGAGCTGGATATGTTAATCCCGATTGCATACTCCTGGCATGCGCTCTGGCGAACGCATAGAATACCCAAAGAGGGCTATGGAGCGCGCCTCGCTCAAGAGGTCTTGTAGGACCCGTCAGTGCTTGAGTTGGCAAGATTCTGCTTGAAGACGTCGGGATCGCGGACCGGGTCAAAGTAGGCGTGACCCTGCGCCTCTTTGGCAGTGAGACGTTCTTGGTGATCGTAGCGGAGCAGTTTGTCGAGGAAGTCGATGGCCTCATTAGAGACAAAGCGTTGGTTCTCCGATGTGACAAAGCTGTGCCAGGGTTTCTTCTGGAAGCGACCAAGGATGTCGTCGTATTGAGCGTCGAGCTCAATCTCGTACTTATCGAGGTACTCGAAGAGCTCGTCGGTGCCAAGAACTTTTGCAATCTTGACAAGTTGATCGGTATTGCTCTGGCCATGGAAAAAGGGCTCTTTGCGGAAAATCATCGACGCAAACATGGCCCCAAGGCTCCACATGTCGAGACTGTAGTCGTATTCCTGAAAGTCGACGAGTAGTTCGGGACCTTTGAAATAGCGGGAGGCGACTCGGACGTTGTACTCGGTAGTGGGGTGGTAGAACTCGGCCAGACCCCAGTCGATGAGACGAAGCTTATAAATGGAGTAAGCAAAATAGGAAGCGACAGTCTAGGAAGGGTAGTTAGAGGGAGCGTACCGTGCGCTTCTCGTGATCAATCATAACATTGTGTGGCTTGACATCGCGGTGCATGATGCCTTTGCTGTGGCAGAAATCCAGGGCTTTAAGGAGCTCGAAGATGTAGTAGCGGACATCCAAATCGTTGAACTTGGGGTACAAGTTGCGAAAGTCGGTGTTGTTGACATATTCGAAGATGAGCGACGGTGTTTTGCTCTAGTGATTGGGGCCGGTTGGTCAGCTCGAGAAGGCATGATGCAGCAATCAAGATGCAAATGCGATGCCAATGGGGGCTTACCTGCGAGTCGCGAACAACATCAAGTAGCGCAACGACATTGGGTCCGCCGGCAAGGTTCTGGAGGATCTTGATCTCTCGCTTAATCTTCTTCTTCTTAACAGGCTTCAAGACCTTGATGACGCATTTCTGGTAGTTGACGATGTTGATACCCTCAAAGACTTCGGAGTACTTTCCCCGACCTAGAAGAAGGAAAATACGTAGGTCAGCAAAGCCGTGTTCAGGTGGATGGTCTGCGCCCCGGCCGAGTTCACGCGAGTCTTATTTTGTGCAGTTTTTTTCATTCTCCCTCGCGAGCCAATACGTCGGGAAGGGGGGGTGAAGGTCGCATACCAATCTTGCGAATAACTTCGTAGTTCTCCAAGACGCCCCAACCTAGTATACTGGGTTAGCACAAGGCCTGAGTTACGTCGACATGGGAACGGAAGACGGTGCAACATACTGATGTTGACGCTGTCGTAGTCCCAGTAGCTGCGGGGCATGTTGGAGTTGACATCTGCGTAGACGCGCGCCATCTTGGGCGAGGGGGGTGGCGTAGGCTGCGCGATGCGATGAAAACAAATAGACCGATCAAGAGTGCAATGGCACGAGGAGATGATGGTGGGCAGGCGAGGAGCAGTGGCCAGATGGCGAGGCGGTGGTTCAGCCGAAGAGCGCCGTGTTGTGTTTGACGCTGAGTTAGTATGCTTGGAGTCTCGAGAAGCGGGCAAAATCAGGATTAGCGGGTGGGTGGTGGGATGGGCAGCAGGCCGGACCAGGCTAGAGGGGAAAAGGCTAAAGCGTGTTCAGCATGCTGCATGTTGTAGGTGCCTTAGGTATGTACATATGTAGGTACTAACATAGGGGGGAGGGGCTACAGATGCTCGAATATTATTAGGATTGCGGTTTGACTGGAAAATCAACAAAATTTTGGCGAGCATGTATTCCAGTGATGAATTAATTATCGAAGAAGAATAAATATACCCAGAGGCAATCAAGTAATCATCCTCATCAGTAAATCAACCGCGCAAGCATGACCCAGCCCATTTTCAGCCAGCCCAAGAACAGACAAAACCTAGCCCAAGCACCGTGTCAGCCAGATTTCCCCTTGCCAAAGATAACAAAAAAACGCAAGGGATAACGAATTCTGCGGCATCAGAGAGAAGATTAATGTCTCGTCCTCTTAGCATCCTCAAGCCTCACCATCAGCAGCAGCGATGGCTCCTCAGCCCTTGACGCCAATCTGACTAAGGATGACGATACAAAAGGTTTTCATCATATACCGTTCGACAAGATCCAGAAGAAGCGAAAAAAAAAGCTCTCACCTCGTTAAAGTATGGGTATCCATAAACGCCATCATGCTTCGTTAATCGTAATCGAGAGAGTCCAGTCCAGCTTCCACAACGTCCCATGTCCGCTTCCGCAGATCTGGCTTTGGCTCCCGTTTAGCTTGCTTGTTTCGTCTCTTCTTACCCTTTCTTTCGTCTCCTGGCTTGGCCGTGGCACCCGAGGCATGCTGGAAACTGCGTGTCTCATGCTCTTCGGGCAAAATTGCTGACTGTGGTTTCTTCGATGCCTTTTCTTTGGCGCGTTCAAGCTCTCGAAGCTCTGAATGGCGAAAAATCGCGATTTGCTCGTCTGTCAATGTCCGTTTCGCCCCATCTTCATAGTAGCCCAGGTCGTCTTCTTCTTCCCAGTACTCTCCAGTGCTGTTATTCAAACTAGTAGCTGGAAGGTCTGGCAAAGCAAACTCCTGCTGGAAGCTGCGCACTGAGTGGCTGGAAAAGTGAGCGTCGTGGAAGGCAGCTAGCTCGTCCTTTTTGAAAAGTCAACCAATCTGTTTGGAGAAAAGGGAAAAGATGCAGGGTCATACAGGTAAAATATTCGGCGCTTTGAATGCTTGGCTCGGGCGCGTATCATGATGTGGCATCCTTTCACCTCTGCACACATTTCATGATTGTGTACCAGGGGGCCAGCCAGGAGAGAAAGCAGCGAGAAGCATATGTTCGGGGAGAGCATCACGTGCCCCACTTTGGACACGCGACAAGAAAACGGTGCCTACAAAGGCGTGATATAAATGGGAAATCGGCACAGGAGAACAATGTTCTTGAGCGTCTCTAGTGTTGTGGGCGAGCCTGTTTCGTTAGAAACTAATTCTGGAGCAGAAAGCCAACAAAACACGAGTGCTGGCGCAGCGAACTTCAGCTCGACTTAAGCAGCGCCAGGGCACTCTCGAATGCACGGACAACTTCGACGTCTGACACAAAAATTAGCTACGAGGTCCTTTCAGGGCGCATATTTGGCACGAACAATGTTTCTGCTTCTGTGAAAGCTTCTCCTCGGACAGGTTAACAAAGCGCTGTCGAGTCTGCAAACGCTTCATAGCCCTGGCATCATCATGGGAGGATGCCGCAGCAGCCCAGGCTTGGAAGTACTATTAGTGGGTCAATATAAAACTCGTTTGCATATACTTTGTGATTCCTGTACCTTGGATAAGGATTCTGCCTCCTTTAGGATATCTGCCTCCTCCTCGCCTGCTTTCAAGAGGGCCGCCTGATACCGAGACTCAAACCCGTCCCAGTCGAAGACATGCAGCTCCTCTAGGTCTTCTGGAGATGGAGGGTCTGGTGGATGGTGCTGCTGTGGTGTCTCTGAAGATTGAGCTTCGAAAGCTTCGTCTTGGGTAATCTCGGTGTGGCCATTGAGGTGCGGAACGTGGGCGGTGCTTGAGAGATGCTCTTCGAAGCCGTTTGGCTCACCTGGTGGTGTGGCCATGGTATGAATCGATGAAGAATGAATGGTATAGCGCAGACTTATCCAGAGACGCTGAACTTGGTCGCTGGCGAATGAGAGACGAACAATGTTGGGCAAAGTGTCATGCCGACTGGACGATGAGGATTCGTTGGTGTCTTGCTTTGAGTGGGCGAGGCGAAAGTCGCGACGCGGCGTGCTGCTCCTTCCTCTTTGGCTGGGTGCTTTGGCTGGGTGGGTGCACAGTCCATCATGCTGAAATGCTGCCTGAGGGCCACGATGCAGGGACGTACTAAAGAGGTACCTAGTACCTCTAAAATTATGTATGTAGGTTATAGCGACTTGACGCCTGTAACTCACTTAGGTAGTACCTCAACTCAGCGGTGAAACTCTCCAACCATTCAGCCATTCAGTGGGTGTAACCCCGCTGTAAATCTAAAGCCCCAGGCGGCCCAACTTGCCAACCAACTGGGTTACCAATTCAACTAACAATGATCCGCGTGACATGCTGGCAGGTATGGTTCATTCAAACGAACATCATCTGCCCGCTTCCACTTCGCCTCAGCAACTCTTCTTCCATCCATCATATCTTCGAGCAACTTTCCCAGCCACCCTATCCGTCACAAAGGCCCGCACCAGTGATGCCGCATAAATCACCATCCCCGCATCGCTTCCTCGATAGCCCGCCATCATGAGTTGCTACATCTGCCTGCGCGGCCATGATACGCACACGCTGTCGTTCCTTTGTCCCGCGGACGCCAGGAATCAAATTTACAGCGACCGCATCAAACACGCCCAGCTTCTTGTCGAGAACGAAGGTCTCCGCAGCGACATCAATACCCTAATAGGCGGCGCGGAGGCTGTCGACGGCGGCAAGGCTGCCCAAACCTTGGCCGATGACAGCACCAGACAAATTCTAGAGTCGGCAGACAAAGTCCGGCAACAGATTCGCGACGCAGAAGAAGATATACGTCAAAGGAAGGCCGTTCTCTCAACACGTCGTTCACTGCTTGCCGCAGCTTCTCATGGTGCCTCAGATCGCCGGTTCAAGGACCAGCACGACGTGGAGAAGTCGACGCAGATGTTCAACTTTCGCTGGTCACAGAGCGCAGAGGACATGGCAGTTACCCGCGCCTTTTTGTGCAGAGAGGCTGTCAAACTCTATGGCCTGAAAAGGACGCGAAAGGGGACCCCTGGTCGTTATGAATACTCGCTTGGCAGACTCCCAATCATTGATCTACGAGAGATGGAAGGTAACGTCATCCACCATACCCATCACACTGCGCTTTTCTCTCATGCCAACTTGTTTGCAGCGCAAACGCCCGAGGTCATCTCTACCTCACTTGCCCATATATCTCACATCTTGATGCTCATTGCCCATTATCTCGCCGTGCGCCTTCCGGCAGAAATCACACTTCCTCATCGAGATTATCCGCGGCCAACCATATTCAACCTTGCGGGCTCATACCACCACGGCCGCACCTCATTCCCTAGCACACCAAGCACAACTACCATACTAAATGAATCACAGCCAGCAAGTTTGCAGCATTTACCGACGCCACGGCCACTGTACATTGACAAACCGCTGCGCCAATTCGCCAAGGAAAACTCTGCCGCCTTTTCCTTCTTCCTCGAAGGGGTCACTTTGTTAGCTTATAACATCGCTTGGCTCTGCTGCTCACAGGGTGTCTCGATTGGCGACAAGAGCTCCTTTGATGATGTAGCCAACATGGGCAAAAACCTTTACAGCCTCCTTGTTAGCTCGTCTCTCCAGGGACCACCGTTCACAAACACGGCGAATGACGATAGGCCTGCAACAAGTAATAAAGACGAGGTGACCCCGAGTTGGATAGGCCGGTACTCCCACGGCACTGCTTTTTACGCCCTCGCCGGGGCTGATGGTACCGAACTCGTCAGGACTTTCAAACTGCCTGGTCCTATGAAGCTCGCGGACAAGCTAAAGAAGAAGATCTTGGGGGAAGCATCCGCGCCTGACTGGGAGCTGCTGGACGACGATGCTTGGAAAGTAGAGGACGCTGCCGGGGTCGGGCCTGGCAAAGAGCTTCATGCTAACGGATCCCAACCACCAAAGTCAGAGTCAAGGGGGTGGATGAAAGTCAAGAATAGATAAGTACAATCATCTGCCCAATATACAAACTTCTAATGAGGCGATGAAATAAATTTCAATGAAAATGGTAAAGTTCAATTCATGATTCCTTGGGTATCTTCCTTTAACTCCAAATGCAACCATACAAGAATAAATACACAGACAAGACAAGACATTTTCCTCCTCTTTCTTCGGATTGGGACGCCATTTCTGGCCGTCGAGGCAACCTACCGCGGGCACAGGACCAGGACATTTAGCCGGAGGACAGGAAGCGTTCCGAGGCCATGGAGGGGAGGGGACCAACTATCGCGCTCCGGAGGGGCACCCCAAAAGAGGCACCCTTCACTGGGCGACGGCCGGCTTCCCCTCCGAGGAGATGAGCCAGCGCACCGGGAGGGCACCCCAAAAGAGGTTCCCTTCACCGAGCGACCGGCCATCCCTTCGCCTCCACGCTGGCCAGGACATTGGACCGGAAGACCGCCGCTGGGCTTCTCTGTGTGTGCCGCACGCGTTTCGAGGCCTTGGAGGGGAACCAGCCAGCGCGCTCCGGAAGGGCACCCCAAAAGAGGCACCTTTCACCAAGCGACGACCAGCTTCCCCTTCCAAGGGAGATCAGCCAGCGCACTGGGGGGCACCCCAAAAGAGGTGCCCTCCACCAAGCGACGACCAGCTTCCCCCTTCTGAGGGAGTTCAGCCAGCGCGCTCCCGGGGGGAACCCCAAAAGAGGTTCCCTCCACCCTGAGCGACGATCCGGCCTCCCTCCTCTCGCCTCCGCGCGTTGCGGCCCGCACCAGCGGCGGCGACGCTTCCCTCGAACTCGCTGAGTTGTTTCGTTCAGATGCCGAGGTCTTCAAGCGCGTTCATGTTGTCCTCCATGTCCATTTCCAAGAACCAGGCCTCCATCTCGACCTCCGCTTTGGCCCAGGCCATCGCCTGCTCCTCCGGAGTCCACGAGGGCTGGGGCTCCGGCCGAGGCGGCGACGGCGGCGGCGTTCGCATCGGGGAGCGGCTCTGGTAGCCCGCCCAACCGCACTGGCCATCGTACTCCTCGTCAGCGTCGAGGTAGATGGCGGGAGGGGGCCAGGCCGGTCCGAACTCGATGGGGGGTGGCGACCGCGTCAGTCGCTGGCGCTCTGGCTCTTGTTCCGGCATTGTCGCGGGCTGCTGCGGCTCGGCTTGCGACGGCTGATCGTGCGGCGGCTGGTCGTGCGTCGGCTGTGACTCTGGCAGCGCCGCTTCCTATTCTCGCGGCTGCTGCGCAGAGGCCAGCTCCGGTTCCGGCTCCGGCGGCGGTGACGATGAGGGCAGCTGCTGCGTCGGGCCCAGCTCTGGCTGCGGCTCCGGCTGCTGCGGCGCTGGCTCGGGATGCATCTCTGCTTCCTCGAGCTGTGCCAGTAGCTCCTGTTGTATGCGGAGCTGCTCCTCTTCCTGGAGCCGCTTCTTCTCCAGCTCCTGCTGCTCCAGCTCTAGCCTGTGCTTTTTGTATAGCCGGCTGTATGCTTCGAGCTGCTGCTCCACCTGAAGCTGCCGCTCTGCCTCGAGCTGCCGCTGCCGCTGCCGTTCTTCCTCGAGTTTTCGGTCTTTCTCGAGTTGCCGCTCTTCCTCGAGCTGCCGTTCTTCCTCGAGCTGCCGCTCTGCCTCGAGCTGCCGCTCTGCCTCGAGCTGTCGGTCGGCCTCGAGCTGTCGGTCGGCCTCGAGCTGCTGCTGCCGCTCTGCCTCCCGCTCTGCCTCCTGCTGCCGCTCTGCCAGCTCCAGCTCTGCCTCGAGCGCCTGTCGTTCCGCCTCGAGCGCCTGTCGCTTTGCCTCGAACTGGCGCTCTTCCTCGATTTGTTGCCGCCAGTAGGCCCGCCGGCGTTCCGCTATGTCCTCCGGGTCCGGCTCAGACCGCAGGTCCGGTTCAGACTCCAGGTCCAGGTCTGGGTTTGCGGCTATTAACTCGTCAAAGTCCAGCCAGGCCTTTTCGCTGAACTCTTCCGGAGAATCCTGCTGCTCGAGTTGCGGAGACTCCGGCGCGGGCTCCGGCTCTGGCACGGGCGCTGGCTCTGGCTCAGGCGCGGGCACTGGCGCCGGTTCTGGCTCTGGCTCTGGCACGGGCATGGGCACTGGCTCCAGCTCCGGCTCCGGCTCCGGCTCTGAGGCGTCCCAATCCATCTCCTCGCCGCCCTCCACCTGCTGTTGCATGTTAGCCACGCCGACGGCGACGGCTCCCCAGCAGGTGGTGGCTTCTCCAAGCGGCCACTCCGCGCTGCCTGCGCCGTCCCCGTCGGCACCCCCGATCATCATCATCCCCGGCATCGAGCAGTAGACGGCGGCGGCGACCTGCTCCTCGAGGACCAGCATCGGGCCGGTCCACTCGAGCCCCGTCATCGGGTCGCCCCGCTCCAGCTCCTCGAGCTGCTCGATGCCTTGCAGGCACAGCGCCAGCTGCCTGTGCCCGTATGTCTTGCGCCGCGGCGGCGACTTGCAGACGCGTGCCTCGGTGGGCATCATCTCGAGCTGTCGCCGCCGCGCGCGTTTCGGCGCGGTCGTTGCCGCGTTCGCGCAGCTGCTTCTGCCGCCGCCGCTTCCACCACAGCCGGTGGGCTTGCTCCGGGACCCCCGTCGACGGGAGTTCTCGGTCGTTGTCGTCGTCGTCGCCGCCGTCGCCGCCGTTGTCGTCATCATCGTCCGGGCGCGCTTCTGATCCAGCGCCCGGCCCACACCGCCCGGCAGGGACCTCGCCGGCGTGTCAAACTCGACGCAGCCGTCCTTGCTGGGGCGGCGGTGGCGCCGGCGGCATCTGCGGGAGGCGGCTCCCGACGTCTGTGTGCTCGCGGCGGGCGACGGCAAGGGTGCGCCGTCGCCGCCGTGCTGCCACTCTCCGCACCACATGCTGATCTCAGGGCAGCTGGTGGTTTCTGGCGGGGGGGTCATCAGCACGTCTGGAACGATCGGCCCCGTGTAGTAGTCGGGGCCGTCCAGATCCATATCCATCGTTTCCGAGGCGGGCCCGTACATGTAGCACGCGGCGGCCTCGTCTTCTGCCAAGCTGCTGGACCATCCAGCCGAGGTGTGCTTGGTGAGGTAGGTGCCCGGTGATGCCGCAAGCCCATGACCCCAGTTCAGAACAGAGAATCCGATCATCGTTTGCTTCGGTTTCGATGTCTCTGTTCTGCTCTGCTCTTGGCTTGTCGTCCTCCTTGACGCTCTCGTGTCGTGGACGAGAGGGTGGAGGAGAGAGAAAGTGGAATACCCTGATGATCAGGCGGTATTCGAGAGGGTGCGAGATCCTGTGGTTTCTGTTCTTCACGGGTCAACCAAGACTGTTCATCGAGGATGCTGAGGGGAGCAGAAGCCACATCGGGGTGGGAAGGTACAGGGACAAGACATGGTGTTGGTATTCGATCCAGTAATCGACTCGACAACGCTCCGTGAACGCAAAGGGGGGGAAGAGGGATGGTTTCGAACTCGCAAGGGATGATCAAGGTTCAAGGGGCTCTCCAGTGTATCGACGCCAGTGCAGGTGACTTGTACGTACATCGTGGTCGACACAGGATCGATGTGTATGGAGAAGAGGGTTGTTGAAGGTTTGAAGTGTTGAAGTGAAGCGTCTCGTTTGAACAGGGGATGAAGGACGAAGGTGTTTTGATGAAGTTTATGTGTTGTCGAAACGAGCGGCGCGAAAAAAAAGCTTTGTTGCCTAAAGTTGAAGAGGGGAGGGAAAACCTTGTACAAGCGAACCGCTCATTATATATGGAGTTCAGGGGAGGACCAAGGAGACACCGTCACCGTCACCTAAGTAAGCATTTGTCCCGTGACTTTGCTGGGGCTGTTTTTGTCCTGTCCGTCCTGTGCGACTGGAAATCGAATAGTCCCAAAACCAACGGAGCACAGGAAGCAAGCCATTTGGGCTTGTGTCGCGTCACGGGCTGCGTGGTGCGACTTGGCCAGCAAGACAGTGTGAAAGAGGCTTGTGGTTCGCAATCAGCCGATCGCGAGAATACACGAGGAAGTGAGGGGGGCTGGTAAACCAAGCGAATAGAATGGTTCTCGTGTGTTACAGAGTCGCTCTTGGTGCCTCTTTCCTTTGAGGCACGGCGCTTTCCTTGCTTGACATCGTCAACCGAGTTGGTCGGGCCGTCTGTCTCACTTGTCAGTAAAGGTAGTGAGCGTATGTGTATATATACTATTCATATTATGTATGTTTACAGTACAAGGCCAACTGCCAGATCCTATACTACCACAACGTGGACAAACTCGCTGATGGTAGGAGGTGGGATGCCTTTGCCTCGGATTGCCCGTGTGAATTAGCATGGATCATTCCGTCGTCGCTTGCATGAATGGTGCTACCCGCGGCATAATGGATAATTGTTCCCTTATCAGCGCTAAGTGCAATCGTATATTCAGTCCCGAGAAAAATTAGGCTTTCGATGCAGGGGGAAGCGTTCGCATGAATGCTGAGAATCAGGTGGCTAGAACCCTCCCCCCCCCCTCCCAACCCTTTCCGCTCATGATGCACATAAAATCCAAAAATACCGGCGCCATGCTCAATTCATATCCTATCCTTTGCCCAAGAAATCAAGAATCCACTACTGTCATACCTCAGCCACAGTGCGTAAGTGTAGGTAAGCAGGCAGGCAGTCAGTCAGTCAGTCAGTCAGTCATGGCTCCAATCAGAAGCTACCAACTACTTTCGCCCTCGAGCCAGTAACCGCCGGTGCAACTCGACAAAAGTATCGCTCCAGTTCTCATCCATCGTTCCTATTTGCCGTCCAATCTTGGATGCCAAGAAGTCCCCGATCTTGCTAACCTTGAAATTCTCGCCATATACCACTGCCACGGACGAGGCTATGTCCATGTCCAGCCCCTTGGTCAGGTTCTGGTTCTGGAGTTCCAGAGTCACCTGTACCCTTGTCCGGAACGGCACCACCAGCATCGAAGTCACCACCTCGATGCTCGAATCCGATGTCTTCCGCACCTGTGTAGGGAATGTCGAGTTGACGCGCCGTATCTGAGACGAGAGCCGCGTCGCCCGGTTCCACGACTGTTGCACCACGTTGAGCAGCTCCGAAATCGTCGTCGTGCTTTGCTGCAGTGCTCGTACGTAGTCCCGAATACACTGCAGGAAGAAGTCTTTCTCAACCGTTCGAGGGAGAGGGTCTCTTTCTCGGCCATCAGCAATATACCACAGGTCAATCTGCGAGTTGGCTCCTCCAGGTCGAAACGATGTCACGTCAAAGACAATCTCAATCTCCCGCCTGTATGTCATGGACAGGCTCTTCCCATGAACTCCAGTCACTGCCCATCCAAGCTTCTTCTCCAGTGCCTCCACCCGCCCTGCACACTCGTGTTAGCAAACATTCATGCAGCCAGTCTTGCGTTACCCCCTCACCTTTGAGACTATTGACCTCTGCGCTACTCCAGCCACGGCAATTTTCCCTGATTTTCTCTGATTGGGCCATGTCGGCCAAACAGCTGGCCTTGTTGACCGACAGTGATTCGCTCCTCGTTTGCGCAGCCTGCAGCTGCAGCCGTAGCCCGGCGATTTGCTCCTTCTTCGCTTCAATGTCCGCATCCAGAGAAACGAGCTCCTGACGGGCCGAACTGAGTTCTTCCGGGTCGCAGTCGGCGATTTCTTGCGCGGCTTCCTCCAAGGTGCCCTGTTCCTCCTCCAGTGCTTCACAGGTCCTTGTGAGTCCGGGCAGCACCGATTCCAACATGTCCAGTTGTTCTTTCAGGGCTTGGTAGTCTCCATCCATGTCCCTGGAGATCTTAACAAGTCCCTCTCTAAGCCCTTGTTGCAGTTTCATTCTCCACTCATACCACATGGCTTTGCTTAGAAGACGGGAATGCGTCTTGACGTTCTTGAACTGGTTATTCATCAGTGCCTTGACATCCGGCGTTGCGGAAAGGTATTCCTGGAACAACGCTGGTTGGTCTTCAAGAGTATCTGCCTCAATTTCCTTTACCATTCGCCGCCCCTCTGCTATGTATTTTTTCAGTTCACGGCACGAGTGTTGATAGAGCTCAAGCATTGGCACAGTGCATGCACTCGCCACCACGCAGCGCTCCAATGACATGTCATCCTCGCCGTTGGCAGCAGTGCCGTCTTGTAGAGTTCCAGGAGCGGTAGTGTGGCGTCGCTTCGTTGTCTGCAGTTCCATGAAGCGAACAGAAATTAAGTTGAGGAAATCTTGCAGATGTATTCGTTCTTCGTCGTCGTCTTCTTCTGCATGGTTTGTCTCGACATTCGTTCCATGCACCGTATGGTTCTCTTTCCTATACAGTGCCTCTTCTCGCAGCGAGGTTGCGTTTGAAGCCTTCAACGGTGATGAAAGACTTTGGTGAAGCTCTGGAGCAGCAATCTTACCGCGGAATCCGGAACTGTCACCATAAGGTCCAGCCGGTTTTGTCGGTTGTTGCAGTCTAATATTCTTCACAGGACTGCCTTGGTGACCACGGAGGCGCTTAACACCGTCGTTCTCTTCAACATCTTCATCATCGAGCTCAGCGGGACGTTTACCAAGGAGGCCTCTGGCGCTGCCAACGTGTAAACTCTTGCGTCCCTTGAGTGGCTTTCGGCCAGGGCTCAGGCTGTCAATCATCTCCCTCAAATTGAGAGTCGCATCCTTGTCATCCTGTCGCTTGCCAAGTCTCGGGATGGCGCGCTCGCGCTCTTCATCCCGACTTCGCTCATCGTCCACCTCTCTGGATAGCGCTTTGGGGTCTTCAAAGGTAACCAGACTTTTGCCGGGTACGAACTTGCTTGCAGAGTCTCCGATGGAGCTTCGACGGTCAAAGACCTCAGCGATTCGAGGTGACCCCAAACCACTTCGATCAGCCCCAATTCCCGAAACACGGCGAGTCTCTGGCGTGGCATAGTTTGCGGGACTGTTCTTGGACGATTCCGGCTTCCGATGAAGCACAGGTGTTGCATTGCTTGAACTCTTGGCCGGTGAAGGTGCGGTGTATTTGGTGGGAGAGTTGGTCTGCTTTGTTGGAGACTTTGCGGGAGAAAGTCTACTGGATCGCCTCCGCACGGATGTCGCGGCTTGTGGACTATGGCTCTGAGACTTGCGGGACACTCGGGCTGGTTGCGAGGTGGGCTTCTTTGCTGGAGAGGACGACTTCCTACCAGTTCGTGGTGTCCTTTGCTCTTCTGGGCTTGGCTGTTTACCTCGCAGCGGAAGCAGGCCAGCACTGAGGTTGGGACTTTCCGAAAGAGCAGTGCGTGATGATCTTCGTCTGGGTTGCTGTTTCGACATGGCATTGAGTATGGCAGTCTTTGGACTGTTTGGCTTGTCCGCCTCCTCCACCATAATTTGTCTCCCAAGGCTGCGCCGTCCCTGGCTGTTCAAAATGCCTCCGATAGCCGCTGTCATATCCATACCGCCTGTCAGATCCATATTGGCACCGTTTTCGTCGTCGTCGTTGTCGTCGTCGCCTTGAGATTCATTCGCACCGTCGTCGTCGTCGTCGTCGTCGTGAGCTTTGTTCGATAGAATGCGTCCCATACCAATTGTCATATCCATAGTCGCATCGGCCTCTGCCAACTCGTTCAAAGTCCGTCGGCGCGTGGCATCGATGCTTTTGCGCTTATCATTTCCAAGAACGCCGCCCATGGCCATTGTGAACTCCATGGACATTTCTTCGTCGCCAGCGCAGTCGTCCGTTGTATCGTCGTAGGCAGCCGACCGGATACCACCTAGCGCCGTCGTAAACTCCATTGTCGCTTCATCTCGTCGAGGTGTATCGTTTGGCACGTCTCTTATTGGGCTACTTTCAGGGGACTGAGCTGGCAAGATCCCGCCAAGAGCTTTTGTAACATCCATCGACATTTCCGCCTCGTCCTCAGACCCACCGGCCCCAGAGTGTCTGATAATACGTCCCAAGTTGTGAGTGATATCCATTTCCATCCCAGCTTCGGTAGCTTCGTTTGAGTAGCTGGGTCGCGAGGCCGCAGCAGTCGGACCAGCCGAGCTACTCTGCCTCTTCGTGTCCTTTTTAATCCATCCGAAAGATGGAATGATTTCCTCATCTTCCTCCTCGGCCTCCTCCTCGGCCTCCTCGCCTGTTCCATCGTAGTAGTCGTCAAGTCGCTGAGTTCCCGCTCGTTCCGCGGCAAGTCGGAGCGCCTCCTCCAACGTCGAGGATTCGTCGTCGAATGGTGCCGAGCGATCCGAGGCGACTGTGGTTCCAGTGACCTCTTCGGTGTCAATGGTCATCATCGTCCCATCGTCGGAGTCACTATTAGACATTTCTTCTTCTTCCGCATCTTCCACCTCTTCCACACCGTCAGCAGGCTCCGAATCGTCGCTATAAAGAATCGAGGTAACACTATCATCATCCTCATATCCAGTTGCATTTGCTGCTGCGCTGCGTCGCTGTTGAGGGGTCGCCTGGGGCTGCGCGCCAGTAACATTGGATGATCGGCGGGATGAGTAGTCGGTCGAGGCAGTCGAGTCTTGCATAGCAATGTCATGAAAAGTGTGAAGCGTAGCTTCGGCAGCAAAAGAGACCCTGCGGTTTGCTAGCGACTTGCGGCGGGCATCTCGGCGATCTTGCTCGTCGCGTTCACGCGCTGCAGCTTGTTGCTCTTCTTCGGTGCGTAACGCAATTCTAGATGCAGTGAAGTCGCCGCTCTTCGAATTACGAGGAGACTTTCGACGTATTGTATCATCACTACCGATCGAGGCTCTTTTTGTAGATTTCAGTGAAGGTATCTCGGCAATTGCTAACATACGCGGCTTAAGGATTGATCGTGGTGCGGCAATGGACTGTGCACTGTTAATTCTGGTGCACCTCGCTCGGGTCTGCAAACATACTGCTCTCCTATTTCCTGTTCCAGGTTTAAGACTGTCCAGGCCACCCGGCCCTATACTTTTGCTTCTTGCCTTGCGACTAGAAGCCAGCTCACTGCCGACATCGATTGTCGCATTCTCTCTATCTCTAGCTTTCCGAATATCATGTTGTGAACCAATAGATTTTCTCGTACGTCTTGTAGCAGGAATCGTCGCGTCGCCGGGTGAAGACATATTGACGACGTTACCATCACAGGATGTCAGGTTGCAAACGCGCCGAACGAGGGGCTCGTCAACGGCCAGCCAAAAACTTGGAGCTGCTATAATATTGCCTGCCAGTGACGTTTCGCGCCAACCCGCGTTTGTTTACTTTCGGCCCGCTTTGGAACGGCGCCGAGGTACTTAGGTACCTACAGATCCAATGTGGGGGTCCAAAACCAAAACGCTCCAACAGGAATCTCTTTCAACTGATGAGTCACGTGAACCACTTTTAGCGTCACTTTATCACGTGCGTGGAAAGGCCAGCCAATCATGGCGCTCGCCTAACTAGCCACTCCCAATTTTGCAAGCCCTAAGCTACAAGCAAAAGTTGCAAAAATTGGTGCGCGAATGCCCTACATCTCCATCCAGCGCAAATCTAGCGACCTTGTTCTCCATCCCCAAACGATACGTCCTCTTGTAACGACAATTCCCAGGCGCAGGATCATTCAAAATGTGAGAATTACCGAACGAACATACGACGAATTCTTCGCAACATTGTTTGGCTGACCGTTGTTTTCCCCCACCTCAGGGCGACCGAGTTGACCGTCCAGTCGGAGCGTGCTTTCCAGAAGCAGCCTCACATTTTCCTTAACTCCAAGACCAAGGTCAAGAGCGCCAGACCCGGCAAGAACGGACGACGATGGTACAAGGACGTCGGTCTGGGCTTCCGTACCCCCAAGACCGCCATTGAGGGCAGCTACATTGGTACGTGCGACAGCGAAAGCATCGGCTCCATATTCCACGATCAGCGACATTCATCCTGCGAACCGAGACGAACACAGCGAATCGAAGCACGATACTGGATTATGGAGCTACGACAGCACCGCAGTGTCGAATTCTCGCTCCCGCTCGGCCCTGCTAACTTTCGCCATAGACAAGAAGTGCCCCTTCACCGGTCTCGTCTCCATCCGTGGCCGTATCCTCACCGGCACGGTCGTTTCGACCAAGATGCACCGTACCCTCATCATCCGCCGCGAGTACCTTCACTTCATCCCCAAGTACTCCCGTTACGAGAAGCGCCACAAGAACCTCGCCGCCCACGTCTCTCCCGCTTTCCGTGTTGAGGAGGGTGACCAGGTTACCGTCGGCCAGTGCCGTCCCCTGAGCAAGACTGTACGTTCGCCGACCACCGAGAATTGAAGCTACGCCCCAATCAACGATAATGAGTACTGACATGGCCACTTTAGGTCCGTTTCAACGTTCTGCGTGTTCTTCCCCGTACCGGCAAGGCTGTTAAGAAGTTCTCCAAGTTCTAAAAATATTTTGGCTCATGTTGTGGCATTTTTTGGCGTGATAAACAACAGGGGGATCGGAAATTCCCGCTGTAGGGTTGGGCACCGGAAGTTGCTTTACACGATTGTACGGTAAAGGCAATCACAAAATCAAAAAGATTAACGAATGCAATTAGAGCATCTGGAATGACGAAGGGCGCAACTGGGTGTGAATTTTTTTTTTTTGGCCCGAAATTAGCCAAGCAGGGCAATGTACAGCAACTTCTGGCAACGATGCAGGTTCCCCAATTGTTAAAACATGGTCAACTACTTGTAAATCCGACCTAATAATGGTGACGCGACAGCACCACCAACCATCTTGAGGAACCGCATCGGATCTATTCTCCAAGGCTGAGCATGATCGAGCACATTGAAGAAGTCATGAGACGCCCAGTTATATCAATGCTACCGCACTGAGATAAACAGTTGAATTTGATGCAATGAGAAGACGTCAGTGCTATATGTACAGTGTGGAGCACAGTGCGGGAAACGTTGGCACCCAGGTAGATTTCATCCCATACCAGAAGCAACCAACGATGCATTGGTCTGCTATAACCCACCTCGATATTCACAATGGGCTGGCTGCCGTCAATATTCGGAGGCGGTAGCTCCAGCGACCCCCTAAGTAACTTAGACCCCAAGCTGCGCGAGTTTCTCAACAAGGAGTCGCCAGTCAAATACAATGCACATCAACCCGCAACTCCGACAACCACCTCTACGACAGCCCAAACGGCACAGAACGGCGGCGGTCCCGCTCCCGCGGCCGATGGTGCGAACAGCAGCGACGTGCCATCAGAAAGCCTGTACCAGGACGGCCGTTACGCGCACCTGTGGAAGAATTACAGACCGCTGGCGCAGATCGAGGAGGAGACCTCGACAGAGCAGGAGAAGCTGGTCAAGATCCTCGACGGATACAAGGAGCGCAAGCAAGCCATTGGCATCGCAGCCATGGAGAACTGTGCCATCCAGCAGGAGGAATGGATCAACTGCATGAAGAACGGCAGCTGGACCGATCAATTACAAATGTGCCGGCACCAAGTCCATCGATACGAGCGCTGCTACACCATGCAATCGGTACGGATTTTTCGCCTGCACCACGACCACCACGCATGCTCCGCAAGACCTAGCTAACCTCTTCCCTCTTTTTTCAGCGATTCCTACGCGCCCTCGGATACGGCTCCGTGATTGACCGCCCCGCGCAGGTCGAGGAGGACATCCAGATGCACGCCGACAAGCTGTTCAACCGCATGCTCGAGCACGAGCGAGCCGTCGCCGCCGCCAAGGAGGCGGGACTCCCCACGCCCGTGTTCGACTCGGTCGTGCCGCGGCCGCCGCCCCGCAGCGCCGCGACGACGGCCGACGCCCGCCGAGGATGTCGAGCGCACGTGGCGCGACGCTGGCCAAGCTGCCCGCGGGCGACGAGCGCGCGGCCGAGGAGGCCGCGCTGCGCGCCGACTTCCAGACAAAGGAGGACGTGGCGCGCAGCGTCAAGGAGATCATGGACGCGCGGACGAAGGAGCGCGAGACGCGACAGGCAGCAGGGCAGGCCACGCTGTCGGACACGTTGTCGGCGCTCTGGGGCAGCGGCAAAAGCAGTAAATAGCGGCACTGGTTGGCGTGTTGACGGGTTTGGTATTGTGGCTGCTTCGACGGTTCTTGTAGAATAACTGTACATTACATATTACATGTCCAATCAACGAGACGCATCTTCTTGGATAGTAGAGACAACTTCGTGCCTGTATGCAAATCAGAAGAAAGCGTCGATATTCCCCCCAGTATCCGTGACAACATATTATGAATTAAGTAACGGTTATTCAACAAACACCACAGGATCCCGTGGTCTAGTTGGTTATGGCATCTCGTTAACACCGAGAAGGTCCCCGGTTCGAGCCCGGGCGGGATCACGCTTTTTTGCCGTCAAATTCAAATGACCATAATGGTTAATTCCCTTTTTTTTTGGTTTGATCTCTATTTCTTTTTTTTTCCTCTGTTTGGAAATTACGTCCTACTTCCCTCCCTATCCTACCGTTCTTCTGCCGTTTTCAGTTTGTGCCCTGCTACTTTATCATTATTGGCGAAGAGTGGATTATTCATTGTGGTTGATGGCCAGGCGTTCTACAAGTTAACAAGCAATAGGGTAAGGGGTGACAACATGTATAGAAGGGCGAAAGAAAAGATCGATTGAAAATAGGTATTGATAAATAAAGCACCCATAACACGCAATCCGAATAAATTAATCATGCCTACTGCTGCCAAAAGACACACCTCTTTCGACTCACTATCCACTTACCCTATACCGTTGCTTGCGGTAAGACGCTACTGTGCAAATAACGGGCAAAACTTGTCGCGGGTGAAACGAATAGCCAGGACCACAGGAAAGCGAAAGCACTTCGGGTACATGGCATCAGAGAGCCCGCAGTTGTTCATCTAGGAACTGGCCTTATAGGGAGAAGCAGAGTGCATGCTGCAGACCCTTGGAGATACACATACGTGTGTATCGGGCGTTCCAACGAGAGCTTCTCCATCACAAGCAACGTAACAAGAACAAAATTTTTGTCGGAGAAATATACCCCTGCAGAATATCACATTACGCCCCACCCAAATGTCTATATGCCATAAGAAAATAAGAAACGATATACTCCGTCGTGATGCATGGGTGTAGGTTGGTCATTATTGCCGAGACAGGCGAGCGGCCTTGAAGCGACTGATACGCTGGTCACCGCCCTCGGCCTCGTCGAGCTCCTGGATGGGGCCCTCGTCCTCCTGCAGGAAGCCGCCGCCATCGCGCCGTATGAAGCGGCTGCGCAGACGCTGGTGCTCCGCCGCGACGCCAATCATGCTGTCGTCGAGCGCGGCGGGACCGGTGGGCCGAGAGACGCTGTCTTTCTCGACGAGCGTGTCGGCAATAGTCTTTCCCTCCGGCCCGGTGGGGACCGGGCGTTCCTCTTGCGGCGCGTGCTGGGCGAGGAAGGATGCGGGCACGTCGAGGGGGCCCTTGGGGATGCTGGACTGATTCTGCGCCGCCTTTTTAAACCGCGAGGTACGCTGTACTGGCGGGGCCACCGCAGGCTTGGACGCAGGTTTGCGCTCGATAACGAGCTCACTCATGGGCTCGACGATGTCTTTGTCTTTGCTGCTGTCGCGCTTCGACTCGGGCAGACTTGCGCCTGGCTCCGCTTCGTCGGCAATGTCGAGCTCGTTGGCGAAGCGGACGCCCTTTTTGGGTTCGTTCTTGGCAGAAGTCGTCTCCTTGACGATGGATTTTGTAGGTGCGGCTGAAGGAGAGGCCGAGGAGGACGGCGCGGGCCTCGGCTGAATGCGAATGCGACCGATGCCCTCACCATCATCGTCGTCGGAGTCCTTTTCCGCAGCTTCCTCCTCCAATTTCTGGGTGAAGCGAGATTTCACACCGAGCTTGGTCTCAAGTTCCAGCATTCGTCTTTGATACTTGTCGGTAACCATGCGGCCTGTAAAGCGACCGTACTTATCCTCCTCATCGTCATCATCGTCGTCGCCCAAATCATCGCCTTCTAGCCATTCGTCATCATCAAAGTCATCATCATCGTCATCTTCCTCTTCAAGGTTCAGCTCAGCAACGACTGCACCCATCTCGCCCATGCTGTACTTGAGCATCTGTTGGCGCAGGACTGCATCATCGGGATCCTCGTCATCGGGAATAATGGCCGGTTGGTTGCTGATACTCTCTTGCTCCTTTGCAGCCTTCATGATGCCCTCTACGCGTTTTGCCATTCGTGAGATAGGATGCGTCACCTCCTGGTCGGGACCCGATTCATGGGGAGTGACAGATATGGACTCCTTTACCTTGTTGGCAGGCGGAGGCTTGGCAACACTGGGGCTAGCTGACTGCGACTGTCGAGTTGTAGACGGAGGTTCTAATGACGGGGCATCAATGCCGGCCTTTTCAAGCGCAGCCTTGACACGTGGTAGGGCCTCGCCCGGTCGGTTTAAGCGAAACGACAGAACATTGTCGTCTTGATCCAGTTCCTCGACGATTTCCGTTATGGGAGGGCCATTTTCATCGACGGCACCTTGGTCATTGGAAGCCTCGGCGTCTAGAACGTCGAGTTCTGTCTTTTCTAGCTGCGATTGCAGGGTGCGAACGTTTTGGCTGACGTAGTCTATGCGACGATCCAGGAGGCCGACGATTTGGTCGCGGGAGCGCTGTTGCTGGCCAAAGATTTCCTCAAGTTCCTTGCCGACCAGAAGCTCGCCATGAAAGCCAGCACGTATTCGCTGCAGATCCTCGCCTGTCGCAGACCCGGCGAGGGCTTGCACTTCTTCCTTGAGGGCCTCGTACTCGGCGTCCCACGTCTGCCAGTGCTGCAGGCCCTTTCGCTGCTCCTCGACCTTGTCCTTGAGGCGCGCAACATGGCTATCCATATCGGCAAGCGTCTCATGGACAGGAGGTGCTTGCGAAGCGCCCGCCATGGTGTGCAAAGGAGGAATGGTTGTTTGAATGTACGACAAAGTTCCAAGTAGAAACAGAACAGAGGAAAAATTATGCTTTCGCCGGCGAGGCTTGCTGGTGGGACTATTTTTGGTGCTATAAAAAGCGGACCACTACCTGAACGCGCTGTCAGGAAAGAACAGCGCTGTAGTGTGAATTTACAGGCGTCAAGTAGATTTTACTACGGTGAGCGGCTCACCAGCACAGTGTATCGGCGTGGTTCAAAATATTAGCACTACGCCCTTTGCAAATCAATGACAAGCCTGTTCTACTAAAGGAGCATTCTCAACCGTAGAATTCACGTCCGCACTTTACAGCTGCCCCCACGCTTAGAACGCCTCCGTCGTCAGGCTAGATCATTGAAGGCAGGCAGCCGCTTATCCTCATGACCGTTACTACTTAAGGAGCAAGCTGGGAGACAATCTCATCGCCAACCCATCCTCTAGCACCCCTCTTCTGTTATAAGGTTGACAAGCAGATTACTTTGTAACATGGAATCAACTACAGAAACTCGCACGGTTGAGGCAAGATGCTACTGTGGTGGCGTGCACTTCACCCTCGACATACCGGTCGCGGACCTGCCGCTCAAGGCCTACTTCTGCCACTGCAGCATATGTCGCTATAACACGGGCACGCTGGCCAACATGCATGCCAACCTTGGCCAAGGCGTCGAACCGAAATGGATTGCACCGTCGAGTAGCGACAGCCTGGTGTCGTATCATATAGACGGTGTCGGATACACACCAAAGTCGTGCTCGACTTGCGGCTGTCACATCGGCGCTGTCGGAAACGACGATGGAGAGTGGACGCTGGCAACAGCGGTCCTGAAGGAACACGGCCGCGACATTGTCAAGATCACTTCGCACGTCTTCAGCAAGTCAGCCGGAGACGGCGGGCTGGCAAGCATCCTGACACACGTTGAAGGCAAGGAGATAGCCACCTGGAACCCAAAAGACGACCGGCCAAACGCGGCCGTCGCAACTTCCAGGTCCGAGGCCGGCGTCGACGGACAGGAGAGGCTCCGGGCGCAGTGCCACTGTGGCGGTGTCTCCTTCACCGTGCCGCGACCGAGCCGGGCCATGGCTGAACATGCATTTGCGAGGAACTTTGTGTCGCCGCTCGATCCGAACAAATGGTACGGTTCGCTCGACGTCTGTGACGACTGCAGGCTCATAAACGGGATGCCGGTGGCGTCCTGGATCTTCGTCCCCATCGACATGATCGAGCCGGTAATCGGCGAGAACCTCCGCTTCGGCACGCTCAAGACGTACGTGTCCTCGGAGGGCGTGACGCGCGCGTTTTGCGGCGTGTGTAGCGCGACCGTCTTCTTCATGCAGCACAGTCGGCGCTACAACGACGTGCCGGTGGTCGACATCTCAGTAGGGCTTCTCAGGGCACGGGAGGGGGCCATGGCGGAACGCTGGATCACTTGGCGGACGAGACAGGCTTTTGAGGGCGACGGGCTCGCTTTTGACAAAGGTCTGACGGAGGGAATCGTCGACGGCATGAAGAGGTGGACGTTGGAGAGAAATGGCGGGCATGTTTTGACAGGCGAGATTTAAGGCTAATAACCTTGAGCGGATGCCGAGAATGAGCACACAAGTTGACGGCGTTTCCGGGGCTTTTTTCTTCTTCAAATCTCAGAATACAAGCAGTTTTATTGTGACTGCAGCTGCTAGATGGTTAAAAATGTTGCGAGAGCAAAGTCGTTACGTAGCGAAAATTGCAGCTCGGCGGGTACGAACCTAACCAACAAGGCGTCAGCTTTAGCAGGCTACAGAGCACTCCAAAGTCGGGTTAAATTTTCTAAAAACAGAGAAAATCCACCAGCATCTCCATTTCACTACAAACATCTTTTCGACGGTGACATATTCTACTGAACGTACGTATATTGTGCACTGTGCGGCTACCTACCCAACTATAGTGGCTCTCCCCGCGCTGAACCCGCTGCAAACGCTCACTTTAAGCGCAGCCTCGCCACTACAGCCTCATCGGTTCCCCGTTTACCTTTGTCAAGCGCTCAATTCCAACAGCTGCAAGTAAGCCTGAGGGCTGCGCGAGCAAATAATACCCTTTCATCGATGCAGAATGCATTGAGACGACCCATCTCTCTCATAGCCAGGCTTCTCGTTCCGCGATTGCAAACGTGGCGCACCATGGCCACCGTTCGAACATACAACGTGAGTCGAGGCTTTCCTCTCACCTACTACTCCCCAGCTTCTCGTATGGACATCCGCTGACGCACCAAAAGGATGCGATTGACGCACTCAACACGCTGCAGACGCCCTATGATGTTATAGAGGCCCGCCGAAAAGCCGGAATCAAGCCGGATGCCACCTCCATCCGGGATATGCGCATCTATCTCCACCGCATCGGCTACTCGGTATGGTCACTTCCACCTCGTGCGCCGCTCTCTCTACGGACTGCTAAGACCCATTTACTCGGCAGCCCTCCGACCTGGATCGCCTCAACATCATCCACGTAGCCGGAACCAAGGGCAAGGGCAGCACATGCGCCTTTGTCGACGCTATCCTGGCCGAGTACCGCCAAGCTCGCGACAGCGCCGCAGCTCCCTTGTTGACCAAGACCGGCCTTTTCATATCGCCGCACCTCATCGCCGTGCGGGAGCGCATCCGTATCAATTCAGCGCCCATCTCTGAGGATCTCTTTGCAAAATACTTTTTCGAGGTCTGGGACCGCCTCGAGTCGTCATCGTCGGCCGATCCCAGCGAAGACAAGAGCGACGGCCCGCCACCGGGCAGCAAACCCATCTACGGCCGCTTTCTCACCCTCGTCAGCTGGCATGCGTTTCTGCAGGAGCACGTGGATGTCGCCGTCTACGAGACGGGCGTCGGCGGCGAATTCGACGCCACCAACCTCGTCCCGCGCCCGCTCGCCTCAGGCATCACCACGCTCGGCATCGACCACGTCCTTGTCCTTGGCGACACGGTCGCCAAGATTGCCTGGCACAAAGCTGGCATCATGAAGCCGGGCAGCCCGGCCTTTTCCGTCGAGCAGCTCCCCGAGGCTTCTGCGGTGCTGCGCGAGCGCGCGACGGAGAAGGGCGTCGCGCTGACGGAGCTGCCTATCGACCCGCGCCTTGACGGCGTGCAAGTCAAGCCGGCTGCGACCTTCCAAAGACGTAACGCTTCACTGGCGGTCGCTCTGGCGGAGACAGCCCTCGGCAAACTCGGTGTCGATATGAACAGGGGTGAGGACGGCAAGGGCCTCCCGCGGGAGTTTGTCAATGGCCTAGAGAGGACGGCCTTTCGCGGTCGATGCGAGGTCAAGGCCGAGGACGGCATTACGTGGCACGTAGATGGCGCGCACACGGCCGATAGTCTCAAGGTGTCTGCCAAGTGGTTCGCCAGTGAGACTGAAGAGAGGTATGCCCAGATCTTCCCCAGTCCGGACCTGCGAGTTAGCAAACTAACCTGCGTTTCTTTTCTCTTGCCTGTAGCACCGGCCCTCGCGTCCTCATATTCAACCAGCAAGGCCGCACCGAAGCCGTCGACTTCCTCGCCTCCATCCACGCCGCCAACGCGAAGAGGCCCTTTGACCACGTCATCTTCTGCACAAACGTCACGTACGCCGCGACCGGCTACAAACGCGACTTTGTCAACCGTCAGGTCGACCCGGCCGAGGTCGCCGGCATGACGGCCCAGCGGCGCTTCGCCGACGCTTGGATGCAGCTCGACCCGGCCGCCGACGTGCGAGTCCTGCCCACCATCGAGGAGGCGCTCGCCTGCGCGCGCAGCGTTGGCGGCGGCGGCGGTGTCGTGCAGGCCTACGTCACTGGCAGCTTGCACCTGGTGGGCGGCGCGCTGGGCATTCTGGAGCAGGCAGATGCACTGTAGCGGGAGTGTGATACGCTGGAGTAGATGAAAGACATGTGTTCTTTTTTTTTTCTAAAAAAAAAGTAAAATGTTTAGATTGGGCTTGGAATATAAGTTACAATAGACTGTCGGGCTCGATGACCCGCATGATACCCCCGACGAGATGCAAACTCCCCGTGACCAGGACCTTTTGCTCCTTGCCGGTGCCGGTCGCCTTTCTGGCCTCGGCTACGGCGCTCCGGACATTATCAAACACGGTGACTTGACACCCGGGCGCGAGCCTCGCCATGGTCTCGGCCAGCGCCGTCTGCACGCTCAAGTCACCGTCATGCTCTGCCGCCTCCTGCTCGTTCCTCGTAAACAGCGCTCTCGAAAAGACGACCTCGCCTCTTCTCCCGCCGCCCTCGGCCTCTGCCGCCGCCGCCGCCGCCGCCCGCACCGCCTCGACGAGGTGCGCCAGCAGCGCCGGCGCGTCGCGCTCCTGCTGGTTGAACACGAGCGTGACCGTCTCCCCCCCGCCGTCGTCTCCGTCCAGGCTCTTGACCAGCCAGCGCGCGACCTGCGTGACGCTGTCGCGCGTGTGCGCCCCGTCGAGCAGCCACCGCACGCCGTGCGCCCCGTCCGGGAGGCACCTCGCAGCGCCCGCGCAGCCTCGCCCCTCGCAGCGCGGCCGCCATGCCCTCCGGCAGGCGCGCCAGCGTCTCCGCCGTGCTCGCCGCCTCGTCGCGCACGCGCAGATGCTCCTGCACCGCGAGCACGGCCAGCGCCTGGTTGCGCCTCTGAAAGTCGCCGCCCATCAGCGGGGCAGCCACCCCGGATTCTCCTCCTCCGCCGCCGCCGTCCACACCCGCCCACACGTCCGCCGCCCGCGGCGTCCACCTCCACCAGCCGCGCCCCCTTCTCCTCGGCGCGCCGCCGCAGCACCCGCATCACGCTCGCCGGCGCGTCGCCGAGCGTGAACGCGGCCACACCCGGCTTGAACACTCCCGCCTTGTGCCACGCAATCTCCTCGACGGTGCCGCCCAGCATGGCCACGTGGTCGACGCCGAGCTGCGTGACCACGGCGGCGGACACGGCGGCGGGCGGCAGGACGTTGGTCGCGTCGTGCTCGCCGCCGATGCCGCACTCGAGGACCACGTCGCGGACGCCGGCGCGCAGGAACACGTGCCAGGCGAGGATGGTCAGGAAGCGAAAGTAAAAGGGCTTGGAGGCGGGGCCCTCGGCGGCACCCTCGGCGGAGGCGTGGCCCTCGGCGACGGCGGCCGCGGTGAAGCGGTCCCACAGATCCCAAAAGGCGGCGGCGAAGACGGCCCGGCTGACGGGCGCGCCGTCGATGGCGATGCGCTCGCGCGGGCTGACGAGGTGCGGGCTCGNCTGCCGCTGCCGCTGCCGCTGCCTGCCGCTGCCGCTGCCGCTGCAGCAGCAGTGCCGTGGCAAAGGCGCACACGGAGCCCTTGCCCTTGGTGCCGGCGACGTGGATGTGCCGCATGACCGCGAGGTCCTGCGGCGTGTAGCCGGCCCTGCGCAGCCAGGTGAGCATCTCGGGGATGGCCTGCGCGTTGAGGTCCCGGGCCGGGGACGAGGACGAGGACGAGGACGAGGACGACGACTGCGTGGAGGCGGCGGCGGTGGCGGCGGCGGCGGCGTGTGGCCGTGGCTTCTCAAAGAGCGTGGTGACGGCGCGGTTCGAGGCCAGCATGTTGAGATGGGCCAGGGCGGAGTCATAGTCGCGCGGCGGGCCGGTCGTAGCTGATGAGCTCATCCTGCGCCAGATGCCCATATCTGAGCACGAGGCTGTGATGACGGTCCTGGGTCGTGATGCTGCGCAGGCGAGGAATGTGGCGGCATGGAAACGGATGATGCTGTGCTGCATGAGGTCAGTGTGCCTTGAGTGCATCACTGCGATGGCTCATGTAAGCAACATTTATCGGCTTTCGTCGCTCCTTCACCAGACCCCATCCATACATGTGAAGAGGGGCTCGTGCAATGTGGTGAATTGTAACAAAGAGCAACTTCTGGCAGCGATTTGTTGATGGTTGATTGTGTGCAAGGCTGCGGGGTCTCTGTGCTGGGCTAACCTTGAGTTGCCCCCCTACGGAGTTTTTTTTGTTCATTTTGTGTGTTTTGTACATCTTGGTCTGTTGTATATTTTACAATCGATCTGTCTGTTAAGTTCTTATCTATTTTGTGACCTTTTTTTTTCTTTTTAAAGTTTCTTCACTACCTTGACCATCTCAACTATCATAGAGATAGATACGACCAAGGTTGGTACCGCCACCCACTGTAGCTGTCCATCTACATTGACTTTTTCACCAGTCACAGTCACGCCAGCAGTCACAACAAGATGCACCAAAGCTTCATCCTAATTATACTATATTCCGATCAAAAAAAGACAAGGAAACGTTCAAATCCGAAATGGACATTCAAGACGGTCTATTTTATATCTAATACACAGGCTACGTGCCTCCTAGACGCATCTCCCTCAGTAGAAACCAATGTACACCACCACAAAGAAAAAAAAATACGCATTGTTTTGAAATCTTCCCAATGTTTACTCAACGCGCAAGCTCTGCAGGCGCGCTTCTGTCGCAATGACCTAGAAAAGAAAAAGTGTTAGTCTCATTCAGAGCCGAGTTGCAGTGTCAGCAATCATCTTACATCAAGCGCTTGTTGCACCTCCAGCACCTTGCGAACCTCTCCGAGCCAGTCGCGGCTCAACGTCTTGGCCCAACCCTCAAGGCCGTTCATCTCACGCGCAGCAGCATCCAAATCACCCTCCTCGAGGAAGGTCTGAGTGCGAGTCAGGATGCTCTCCACGTCGTCACCATCCGCCAGACCCTGCTTCTTGAACATGAGATGGCTTAGAACCCAGCTGGAAGCGTGGCTCGCCACACCAGCGTCATCAGGCAGCAGGGACGCCTTGCGTACTTCGCCAGCTACCCGACGGAAACGGTCAATGAGATATGAGGGGGACGAGATACCCTTCTGGTAGGCAGCAGGGTTGATGGAGGAGATGGCCGCGTCAACGACATCGTCGTTGGCGGCAATCTCCTTGATCGCAACGAGCTCCTTGATGAAGGGCTTGGGGTGACTGGCACCCTCAAGACTAGCACGAACGGCTTCCACAGCAACATGAAGCTGCTGCGTCTTCAGGTTCGTGTCCAGGACGCTGTTCCACCCAACAGTCAGCTTCTCAAGGTCAGAAACAGCAGCCGTGAGCTCGTTCAGCTTGCCCAAGCGGCCTTCGCGCTCAGCTTCCACACGGTTCTCAACCTCCTTGACGAACTCCTTCTTCAGAGCCACGGCCTGCTCCAGGAGCTTGGTCTGGAGCTTCTCTTCGTTCAACTTCTGCTCACGCTCCAGCAGAAGCTTGGCTCGCTGGTCATATGTGTCACGCACTTTGCCCATTTCTTCCTCAAACTCCTTGCGCCAGGAAGCCTCTTGCTGGGCCATGGTGCTCTCGACTCTCTTGATCAGCTCAGTGGCGGCCTTGTCGAACTCGGCAATCGTCGACTTGACCTCACCGGCAGCCTTCTTCTCGACACCAGTCTTCAGGGTTCTGAGCTTCTCGCCAGCCTCACCGACCTCACGCTTGGCCTTGGCGATGGTGGTGGAGTATTTGCCATGGGCATTGTCTGCGTTGATGACGAGGATTAGATCGTTGAGCATGCGGACGAGATCTTGGACGATGGGCTCCTTGGCGTCAGCAAGGCTCATCAGATCAATAGGCTCCAACGGAGGGAAGCGCGAGGGCTCGTTGACCTCGGGGGCCTTGAAGTTGCTTGATTCTTTGCTAGCGACCGGAGCAGGCTTGGCCTCAACAGGCTTGGCCTCTGCAGGTGCACTCTCCTTCTTGGGCGTCGGTTCGGGTTTGGCGGCCGTCTTCTTGGGCGAAGACGTCGCAGACGATGACTGGCGACCGACAGGCTCGCCGCTGTCGGCCACCCGCCATGATGCACCGCTCTGAGCCGGGATGCGCACATGCTCACTGGAGCTCGGCACAGGACGCTCAGAGCCGGCACGGTGCGCGTTCGGGAACTTCTTCTGGAACTCGAGCTCCTCCAGGTACAGGACGGCCTGCTCACCAAAGGGCACAAATTCGGTGAAGATGTCGTGGAAGGTGTCGTTGATGCGCGAGTACCAAACACCGCCAGCGAACCCAACAACACCTAGAAGGATCAGAGAGGCGACGAAACGGCGGAGACGGGCCATGAAGCCCTTCTTCTTGGGGGGCGCAGGTGGTGGTGGAGTGGCCTTTTGGCTGCTACCGGCGACCTGGGAGGCGGCGGACGCGACAGCGGCAGCCTTTTCGGCGATATCCTTCGGTACGGGGGGTGGCGTCAGAGGAACTTCATCGATGCCGACCTTCTTCTCAATGGTCTCCTCGGCGGGAGGAGGGGCGCGTTCGGAGCTCTTAATCTCCGAGGTTGGGAGGATTGGAGGCTTGGGGACATCGGGGTACTTCTGGTCGGCGTAGTGTCTCTGCTTGATCGTTAGTACTCGTCGGGAAAACCCTCGTAACTGTTGGGGTATGAAGCGCGACAGCCGTGACGCCCCCAGGTGCTTGGGTAACGGTCGTTGGGATACCGGCGAGGGAGGGCAAGCGAGCTCACGTTTTGAAGCAGAACTGATCGTCGCGACGCAGCCGCGGCCCATTGGCGCCCTGCAGCAGCCGCGATGGGCTGGCCGCTGAGCAGCCTTGCTGACCGGAGCGAGGATCGCAACATTAGGAGATGCAATGGCCAGGATACGAGGGTGTGGTAGAGGAACGAGGTTGCTGCTGTGGTTCCGGCTGCAGCAGTTGGACAAAAACGCTCAGGGCAAAAGTTCGGCTAAGAGCTTGGTTCACACTAAAAGCGGACCTGGTTTGCGGCGCCGCGGCAGGAACCGGGAGTGACGCAATACGGCGAGTTAGCCGTGGTGGTGGCTGTTTACTTTGACGGTGAAGTCTGCTGCAAAATTGTTGATGAAAATTTGCAATGGGTGATATTGTGATTATTCTTCTTGGTATTTTGCTCGAGCTTTCATCAGCGTACGTACATTTACGCAAAAACCGGGCTAATCGTCATGGCTGATTGCGGTTAGTGGATGGATGGCCCTTGTCACAAGCTTTCGATGGGTATCACTTGCCATTGAACATATCCGTGAGATATATACATAGTGAGAATGGGGTTTGGAGACGACCCAGTGGCCAACTGTTTGCGTTTAGTCGAGCATTGAAGCAGGCGCTGAATATCGTTAGTATTCTAGGTACGCATTAAACGCCCATGCTAAGTGCACTAAAGCAACCGTTCAAGCCAAGCTGGCCATAAGAAATTTAATGTCGATATTAAAATAAACCAAGAAAAGAAAAATCATGAACCGAATTCCATACAAAACCCAGACTCCGAGAAATATACTACGCAAGCCCGAGGTCGGGGGGACGAAAAAAAAACGAGTAACAAAAAGGGCTTTGCCAGATCTTCACGACATTAGTCTACTTGGGGTAGGAGGGCCACGAGTAGCGGCCCAGTGGTGCAGGCTGCTCTGCTGGCCCAATACATGTTCCGCCACATACTTTCGCAACTCGAAAAGGCTAGAGCACGTTAACAGCTGCAGGGGCCAGCAGCGTTCGTGTTTGAGTTTTCGGGAGCCAAGCTGACGCCGGGGCGTTGGCCAGGGCGTGCGTGTCTGGGACCGGCTTGATCGAGGGGAAGCTTCTTCGCAATGGCGGTAAAGAGCTCGGGGACATTCTCGGCCGTCTTGGCCGAGGTCTCGAAGAAGAGGAGGCCTGCCTCCTTTGCGTAGGCTTCGGCGTCGGCGGTCGGAATGGCTCGCTTGTCGGGCTGCTCTGTGACGAGATCGAGCTTGTTGCCCGCGAGAGCGATGATGATGTTCTCGTTTGCTTGGCGTTGTAGCTCCTTTACCCAGGCCTTGGCCTTGTCGAGGGAAGCCTTCATAGCGGGGTTGGTTAGCGATACATCCAACGTGACCGAAGCAGGAGCGGCGAGTACGTACAGACTGTGTGATGTCATACACGACGACGGCGCAGTTGGCATTGCGGTAGTACATGGGGGCCAGAGACTTGTAGCGCTCCTGGCCGGCGGTGTCCCAGATTTCGAACTTGACGGTCGTGGTCTCATCGAGGGAGATGGTCTGGGTGAGGAACGCAGCGCCGATGGTGGATTCGCGGAAGGAATCAAATTGGTCCTGGGAGAGGGTTAGCAGCTGCTAGGAGGAAAGAGGCGACCTGGGGGGCCCAGAGCTTGCCTTGACGAATCTCAGGACGATGGAACTCTATATTCACGTCACATTAGTTTGGGATGTTGAACATGGAATTTGACTTGTTGCTCTCTTAGCGGGACGTAGTCGCACCTTTCCGACAGCGGATTCTCCTGCACAACGGTATGGTCAGCCCGATAAATTTAACAGTGTACAGCAGCGACGAGCAGCTGCCCCTCGTATTGTCCGAGGAAACAGGGGGAATGTAATATGCGGGCGAATTCCATCACCACATACCGAGGAGAACCAGCTTGAACTGAGCAAAGCGGTTGTTGGAGCCGCCGCTGCGGGCACCGGGAGGTCCTCGAGAGGCCATTTTATGGTTATTATTGAGCGAGAGAAAGGGACGCGGAAGGTGTCGACAGAATGGCCCCAGCGGTCAGATATGAAGTCGGGGGAAGCGCCGGACAACGCGAGACTCGAAAGATATGGCAAGGAGAGAATCGAAACGGACGGGCGCAGCGGTGGTGAAGATGATGCAGTCAGGAGGTTGTGGTGGTAGAGGCGTTGACGGTGGGACGTTGCGTGGATGAGTTCGGCGGTTCGGTCGTAGAGCGTTAGCAGGTAGAGGTCAAGCTGAGAGGCGATTGGTGGCGGTGCCTAAGGTACTTGGTTACTAACGGAAGCAAAATGCACTAAAAGTGGGCATGTGTTTGGCTTCTGGTGCATTTGGTGGTTCTTTACAGGGCAGAGAGGGCTTTTTCAGTGACCCGACGCGGGTGGTACTGGTACAGCGGCCTTTCAGTTGCTGCAGTGGCCGCCCCTGCTCTTGTTAGCGCCCCCGACGTTGTGTCAGGTGATGAACAATGATGATGCGGCTGAATGAAACGAAAGAGCTCTTGTCATGTGTTGATCTCTGAAGATGACATAGCATCTCATGTTGACCAGCGATCTTCTTCTTCTTTTTTTCTTCTAAAGAAAAATTCAGTCCAAACTCGGCCGCTTGAGGCGTTTTAGGCAGACGCTCAACACTTCCCAGTCAGCGGTGCTCCGCCCCCACCTCTCTTGTTCAAGAAACTGGCAAGAAGAACAAGTTGCCTGCGCCGCATTCGACACCAAGCACCAGCCTCTACTAG
This sequence comes from Cordyceps cicadae, assembly GCA_002968875.1. Taxonomy (NCBI): domain Eukaryota; kingdom Fungi; phylum Ascomycota; class Sordariomycetes; order Hypocreales; family Cordycipitaceae; genus Cordyceps; species Cordyceps cicadae. The sequence continues at coordinate 171,756 of MWMN01000019.1, read as the reverse complement.
TGACAAAGTGTGGCTCTGTTGTTTGTGGAACTTATAGTATTACCACATGTCATGCCTCGGCGCGGACTATTAAATCGAATCTATTATTCTATCCGGTCTATGATGCAAAAAAGTCCTTTCTCCTTGCCATGCTTATATTGATCTCATCCCTTCACATTCCATCACAGCTTGATCTCGGCCCTCAGAGGACCAAGGCCTGCCTTGATTGCCTGCTCGCTGAACGGATAGTCGATGTAGCCTGTGGTCACCTTGGGAAGGTAGAATGTCTTTCTGTTGTATTCCGAGAAGGGAATCTGGTTCTTGATGCGGAACACCAAATCCGGGTTCGAGATGAAGGGACGTCCATACGCAACAATGACATCCCACTCGGCGTATTCCTGGTCGACAGCAGGAGCGGCACCCTCGAGATCGTACGCGCCAGCGACAATCACGGGGCTGAAGTTGTCCCACTTGCGGAGGAAGTACTTGAGGGACTTTTCGCCGCCAGCAAAGGGGTCGACCTTGTTAGGTCCGATGAAGAGGACCTGGGGATCGCCGCGAGGCTCGACCAGCGAGAGGTAGGCGAGGTTGTGCCCGCGGGACTTGATCTGGTCCAGGATGTAGCCCGTCTGCGCCCAGGTATCGGAGGAGAAGGCTTCTTGGAAGGTAGCAAAGGGGCTTAGACGCAAAGCGGTGCGGTCGGCGCCAATCTCGTCACTGACGGCCTTGATGATCTCGAGCAGGAAGCGGGCACGGTTCTCGACCGAGCCACCCCACCTATCAGTGCGCTCGTTGACGCTGTCGCGGGTGAACTGGTCAATCAGGTACCCGTGGGCGCCGTGGATCTCGACGCCGTCGCCGCCAGCGTCGACGACGTTGCGGGCGGCCTTGCGGAAGTCGTCGATGATGGTCAGGATCTCCTCTTCGGTCAGCGGCTCCGGTGCGACGTCGCGGCCGGGCATTGTCTTGGCGGAGCTGGAGCTGTATTTGAAGCCGCGAGAGCCGATGTACTGAGCGTCGGCGGCACGGCCCTGGTGCCAGAGCTGCTGGAAGACGATGCTGCCCTTGGCGTGCACGGCGTCGTAGACCTTCTTCCACGCCTGCGTCTGCTCGGCGCTGTGGATGGCGGGCAGGTTGGCCTGACCTTCGGTGGCCGGGGAGACGCCGGTGGCTTCGGTCACGAGCAGCGTGCCGGGTACGGAGCCGCGCTCGGCGTAGTACTGCGCCATGATATCGGTCGCGACGTGATTGTCGTCATTGCGGAACCGGGTGAGCGGCGCAAGGGCGATGCGCTGGGAGATGGTGGTCCGGCCAACCTTGAGAGGCTGCCACAATTTGGAGGTGTTTGAGACGGTCATGGTGTAAGCGGTGTGAGAGATCTATCTTGTAGGAAAGTTGAGGAATGAGGGGGAGGACTGTGAGTGAGTTGAGAATAGAGAGTGATGGGTGATGCGGGAACTACGACGGCTTTATAGGAACGAGTGACAGACTACAGATCGGAGTGGATTCGGCATTGCAAGGTTTTGGTTGAAGATGGCCAAGGTCCGGACCAAGATGAAGCCGCATTATTAATCTAATCGAGTGAGTGTCGTGCTTGGGGGCATAAAACTAGTGTCCGCGCGGGTTTTACAACGGTGGGCTCGACTCGCCGCCAGCGCCGCGGAGTTTGATAAGCTAACGCTGCTTCCTAGTTATACCGGGGTGATTACCTCTGAGGATGAGAAAGCGTCCCGAGGAATATTATGGGGCACTTTCGTTCCGAGTCGAAACTTGAAGATGATTGTTGATCCAAGAACATGTATGTGCACCCATGTTCCTCCAAGTTTTGACCCGAGGACGATTGACTGCCAGACTGCTGAAGAGGTCATGCAACAGCTTGTCTCTCGGGTGTTGTTTTGGGCCATCCCAGATGGAACCCAGCAGGGTAGGAAAAGTAGCCACATTGTCCTTCTTTGTCTACATACATGCCTGCCTGTCTGGTAGCGTACCTAGTACAAGGTTGTCGGCTGGTTGCACCTTGCTTCTAGTCGAGCGACCAACACTCAACCAAGTTGTGGAGTTTACGAAATTTCCATGTACTGTGCGTGGAAGCTCTGAACTTTTGATTAAAAATGGCAAATCTTATTTGACTCTCTTTTTTTTCCCCCGAAGCCTACAAACAATTGGGTGGTAACGTAATTGGCGGCGTTTGACATTACAAGTCCTTGGCGACGGCGGATTTAGGTGGCCACCGACGGGCTGACAAATGTGACCTGACGGAAGGGAGGTGTGGAATTGTGCAAGAGGCACTGGAGAAACCTACTCAGTATTCGCCGAACCAAGTATTCACCAGTTTACTTTTTCCTTCTGATACAAGGTGATGGGAAGGGTCTGGCGTCTGTATTCCCGAGGATCTATCTCATCGAGATGCGGGAGGAGGCAGGGCAAGATCTTGGGGTTATGCAATATCGTGGCTTCCTGCTTGAGACATTTGTTACAGTAAATAACTTTTTTCTCTTGTATATTTTAGACAGGTAGGTACCTGTCTTCCGGCTGTGGAGGGGTAACTGCATCTCCTATTCAGATTGAGCGAAGACCTACATAGAAATCTTGCCCACTGCTATGCATATCTCACAAGCCACTTGCAGGCGGCATTCAGCGACCTTCAGCGACCTTCAGCGATCTTCAGCGATCTCTTCAGCACTGCCCCTCCATCAAAAATGAGTTGACCACCCCTCGGCTAATCCACTTCTGGCTAGCGTGAGAGCCGCGGCAACAAACAGTGACGTTAAGCTGGCATCAACATTGTATTGTATCGATTTTTAATCCTTCTAGCTAAAGTTCTTCTTATTAGGCAGGTCCTTCTTAGGGTAGATAAAAATGAGACACGGCGACAAAAAGGTAACCGACAGAGACAGGATTCGAACCTGCGCACGCGAACGTATTGCATATCAAGTCTGGGTGAGCTGGACCCACCGTTCTTCGAGTGCAACCCCTTGGGCCACTCGGGCACTCTGCCTTGCGGTTGCTGGCCTTAACATTAGTGTCTTATTTGCTCCGTGTACTGACTGACCAACGACAGCTGTATTCACTGCTTCGAATACGAACAGGACAAGAAGGTTTTAGAAGACGAAGGCTAGTCTATACATGTAAATATATATTTAGAACAGATTAATACGACCGCTCTCTTTGATTTCTACTCTATTTGCGGCCCGCAAGCTTCCTTGTACTGTACACTGTGCACGACGGACTCGCACTTCCCCCATCACCTAACCCACTTCTACTTCCACGAGCTGGCTTCCTTGGCCTCAGTCCTTGGTTTATTACCGACTCTCCTTCCATCCCGCCTCCCAGCTTCTCGGCTGCGCTTACCGAGCCTGCCTTGCCCGCCTGCATCGCAACCTACCTCCATCCCGGCGCGTTTCCTGCGGTTATTGCTTTACTCAAGTCACGTCCTGCACGCACGCCCGACACGGCCAACCCAACAACCATGGCCCCCTTCACTGGCCCCCTGTTCCCTTACCGCGACATCAACCTGCGTGTCAGCAACGACGCCTACACCTTCACCTCGCCCTCCTCTCCCAATGCCCCGGCATTGGTTCTTGATCGCCCTACCGGTGATGTCAGCTTAACCGAGCCGTCTCTGCAGTCCACCAAACGCGCCACTCGCGTCTCGAGCATTGCCGGCGTTCTCGGCCTGATTCAGCTCAAGCTCGGTCAGTTTGCCAACCCTCGCGCACTCGCTGCCGACCGCCTCGCCCCCTTGCCAATCTGCTAAACATCTGCACTCTACTTTACAGACAAGTATGTCATCATCATCAACAAGACCAAGCCCGTCGGCCGCCTCAAAGGCCAGATGGTCTACAAGGTCCTTGCCGCCGAGATCCTGCCCATGCGCGAGCGCCAGATCCACGATCCCGACGAGGATACCTTTGTGCGCCTCCTCGACACCTTTCTCAAGAAAGCGCCTCTCTATTTTTCCTACTCGCTCGACCTCACAAACTCGTTTCAGAGGCAATCTCAAGCCGACACTGCTAAGCCTCTCTGGATGCGCGCCGACGATCGCTTCTTCTACAACAAGTTCCTCCAGTCAGACCTCATCGACTTCCGCAACCTCGGGTCCCGCGCCCAGCCTGGAACTCAGACCGCTATCGATCCCTTTATTCTCCCCTGCATGTTTGGCATGCTAGAGATTAAGCAAACCGCGTTCAAGGGCACACCTGTCAGCCTCACACTCATCTCCCGCCGCTCTCGATACCGAGGCGGTACTCGATTTTTCACCCGTGGTGTGGACGAGGAAGGCCATGTCGCCAACTATAACGAGACAGAGCAGATCGTAATTCTCAACGAGGCTAGCACTGGCATGGGCGGCTTTGCGGGCAGCACCGACATGCAGAGCGGTAAGCTTGGCGGTACCGACGGCAAGGAAGTGCAAATCATGTCATACGTCCAGACTCGAGGCAGTGTTCCTACGTACTGGTCCGAGATCAACAGCTTGCGGTACACCCCCAAGCTGCAGGTCCGCGGTACTGAGGCTGCTACCGCTCCTGCTGCGCGCCACTTTGATGAGCAGATTCGCATTTATGGCGACAACTACCTCATCAACCTGGTAAACTCCAAGGGCCGTGAGCGCAATGTCAAGGAGTCGTATGAGCAAATGTGTCAGGCTCTCTCTAGAGCCGGCAGCATTGGCGATGCTACCAACGAAAAATTTACCGTCACCCCCAGCAGTAGCAGCCGCAACCAGTTTGACAAGATTCATTATGTCTACTTTGACTTCCACACGGAGACCAAAGGCATGAGAATGGACAAGGCCTATAACCTGGTCACGCGTATGCACCAAGGGCTTGAGACGCAATCATACTTTCGCGGCATCGACATGCCAGGTGGCCTGGACGACAAGCTCGAGGCCCGCAGTCTACAGACCAGCGTCATGCGCACCAACTGTATGGACTGCCTTGACCGCACCAATGTTGTCCAAAGCATGTTTGCCCGCGCAGTTCTCGACCGCATCTTCAGCGAGCTCGGCCTCATGCGTCGCGGTGCCTCATTCAAGGAAGAGGACCCCGACTTTGAGTTTCTGTTCCGCAACCTCTGGGCCGACAATGCTGATACAGTCTCCGGTTCCTACTCTGGCACCGGAGCCATGAAGACAGACGTCACCCGCACAGGCACGCGTACCAAGCTCGGTGCCCTTCAGGATGGCCGCATCGGCGTGACGCGTTATTTCCTTAACAACTTCCTCGACGGCCCCCGCCAGGACGGCTTCGACCTCTTCCTCGGCGCCTACCAACCCGGCAAGTCTGGTATCGGTCTAGGTCGCATATTTGTCGACAGGCGTCCCCTCCTGATCCAATCGATTCCCTACCTGCTTGCTTTCAGCGCCTTCATCGTATTGATCGGCATCTTCACTAAGCGTGAGCCCGACGCCAAGGTCCTGCCCATGCGCATCTTTATTCTCTTTTGGACCGCCGTTGCTGCCTGGTGCTTGCATTTCATCCTCGGACACGGCATGCTTTACGTACGTCTTCTCCCACGTCTCTTATTACCGTGCATCTATGATATTAACACTCGTCACTCTAGGTCAACTGGCCCACACTCAACCCGCGCCCGTTCGCCACGGAAGGCTACAATGAACACTACTCCAAAGCACGCAAAGATGCCCTGCTTGGCAGCTTCGTAGCCCGCCACGAGCGCGGCCTCAGCACAGCACGCTTCCTGAGTGCCGAGGAGGGTAAAAAGAGAATCGAATAAAGACGTGTAACGAAATCGCAAAATATGTACACCTTCGTTTGTTGTTGGATCTTGTAGTCCGTCGTATCCTTACCTTGTTTCAATCACATGGACTTGTCTGGAGGGGATCCTCCCAAAAGTAGAAAAGGAGCACCCACCACTATGGCCAGAGCTCGTTTGTCCTCTTGTTTTACTATCACTCACAGTTTCATCTATGGCGTCTTCAGTTGTCTCTTAGTTTTTCTACAATGTGCTTTTCAGAACGCTTCAAACACTTTCGCCTATGGATTAGTGCATGTGCTTCAGTCCTCAAGAGAGACACGGAAAGATGTCACTCATGGTTATCATGTAGAGGGTACATTACTCGAGTGGTGCTAACCAAAACGGAATAAATACACGTAGGCTTTGTTGATGCGCTACATTTGCAAAATAGCCAAAACGTACAAGGTACACCATCGTCATTGTAAATGATGAGCGACTCTGGCTGATGCGCCGGGGATTTGGTACAGGAATGAAAATGGACCAGAGAGCAAAAGGGGACGCCAGAATACAAGATAGAAGACGCAATGCATGCCATGAGCAGGGTATCAATCAATGGTCGCTTTCTCAAAAGTTTGAATCGATCGCCAATGAAGTTGAAAAGAGACAGAGGAAGAAGAAAAAATCAAGATGGAAATCCAAGAGTCCAAAGCGGTTGGTGGTGCTTGGGAGTAGTAACCAAATGTGTTGAAACAAACAAAGGAAAGCAAACAGTTCGATGAGAAAAATTCGGAAAAAGGGGGATGATTGCATAAACAGCGAGTCCTCTATGCCAGCCACAGCAGCCATTTGACGCCACCCCATAGACACTTGCCGATGCCCAAGAAGACGCGGAGGATCATGACGACGAACCAGACGTACCACATGAAGCCGACGACGAGCCACTCGACACTGAGCCAGAGGCCGCGACGCAGCCAGCGCAGGCGCCGCCGGCGTCGGCGAAGCATCTTCTCGATAGTGTCGACGACGTGCTTGATGCGTAGGGGCTGGTCAAGTGCGAGACCGCGGCTCGCCTCGTCGGCCTCCTCAACCGCCAAGCGCGTCAGCGGTGCGAGGTCGTCGGCGATGCGTGAGCGCACCGCGCCGACACGCCGGTGCAGCTCCGGTCCAGTGTGCGTCGTGAAGCGGTCCGCCGACGCCTGCCAGCGCTGGCCAAAGAGCTGGACATTGGCGGTCAGCGTCTGCGCCGCGAGCGAATATTCCTCTGCGAGTGGCACAGCTTGCTCATCAAGGCCTTTGCTCTCCGGGCACAGCTTAGCGATGCCATCCCAGTCAATGTTGACCAGCCTCCCATTGCTATTCGTGCCGTCCTTCCTCAACGGCTTGTGCGTCTCCTGAGAGCGTCGGCTGATTTCCATGGCCTTGATGCCGGAGCTCAGAACAAGCGTCTTGACGCGTGCCATCTCACGCCTCGATAGCTGGCTCTGCTCGATTTGCCTGGCGCCCTGGTCCGCGATCGACCACTGCCGGCTCTTGGCCCGCTCGCTGCGGTCGACGCGGCGGCTGACGGGGTCTCCCAGGATGGCGTTGAGTCGACGGTCCGTTTCGCGAACCCCCGGAGGTACCCGGCCCTTCGTCGAGTCTGTCTCGGAGATGTCAGACTCCACGGGACGAGGAGTAGCGTTCGGCGGTGGAGACGTTGACATGGATTGACTTCCCGCTTCGGCCTGAGGAGGCTTGAGCAAGTCAACGCGTGAGGATTCGCTGCTTTGAACCCCATGGGCTGTCCAAGACGTGGACTTGTGAATGCTGTTATCGGCAGAAGAACCGGAAGCGTGCTGGAACTGTGGCATGACGTCGAGAAAGTGCTTCGAGGTCTGCTTTTTAAGCTGATCTTTCTTGGAGGTGCGACGAGACAGAGACATCGAGGCTCGCCTTCTTCCTCCGGTGTGGTCGCTGTCAGACTCGTCTGTGGAATCAAGCTCTTGTGATTCCCCAGAGCCATCCTTTTTGCGCAGGATATCGCCGATGCGAGATACACCACCTCGTAAAACTGTATCGATGCGTGGGCCCTTGAATATGCCACGAAGGCCCGAGTTGGGATCATCAGCGCGCTGAAGTAGGCTTCCCATGCGTCGATTGCTTTTGGCTGTCTCCCCAGCTACGGGGGCCGACGAATTTCTCAATAGAGATGGTTCCCCTTCAAGAGGAAGTGCGTAGCCGATCGCGCCTCGTGGAAGCGTGTCCGCTCTACTGCCCGAAATCAGCTGGCTGTCTGCGCCGCGCTTGGCTTCGGAAATTGGGTGGTTTTTTGCCGCATCGTGTCTAGAAGGGGACCCTGAGCGGCTCCAGGGAGCTGGAAGCTCTAGAGACACAGACTCGAGCGTGGCTTTTCTAGAGGGCCGTAGCTCTGGAGAGGTAGGCAGTGATGAGTCGTTATCTATCGATCTAGGGGCTCGGAGGTGAGACTCGTCGACGACTTGGTCTTCAGGGCGCAAGTGAGGAGAAGCCTTGTGCATCCTTTCAAAGGTACCCTTATGCTCGTGGTCGCTGGTCTCCAGGAAGGATTCTCTGCGACTCTGCAGGCGGCTGCTGGATTTCGAGTGCAGGTTTCGCTCTGGGCTTGCCATGCTGGGAGGTACGAAATGTTCAATACCCGCAAGCTCTGAAATATCTTTGCCCTTATTTTCCCTGGCAAACATCTCCAGCATTTGCTTATGCAGAATGTCACCTGGCTGCGCGTCCTTGTTTTCTGCACGCCTCCGAGTATCGCGAACCGTCCGGTTGCGCGCCTCATTGTCACTTTCTGAATACTCGGAAGCCGAGTCCTTTTTAGAGCCAGGTCTAGCATAGAGATGATCAGAGACAAGCCAATGATTTGGGTCTCTGATATGACTAAGCTTCTCCCGAGCACGATCAATGACAGGCTGCCGACCATGCTCTGCGCCGTGGTTTCGATGTGTACGGTGCATGTCGGACAGTTTTGGCACACGGCCAATAGTTTCTGGGTTAAAGGGCATGACGTGCCTGCCGTCTTCGCCTTCTCGCGACATGGGGCGAGACAGTTCAGAGTTGGGCGGGAATATCCTGCGCCAATGGCGATCTTCGATCAGTTCCTTATTCCGATGTTGCTCGAGCCAGTAAGCATCTGCAATCATGTCGCACGGTTCAATGAACCAGTCCACGCGCGGCCGACGGTTTCGAGCCGCCTTGGCCACAGGGTCGGGTATAGACTGTGAAGCTGGATTGTCGGCACTGGAGAATGGGACCATGTGCTCTGCTTCATCATCTGGCTGTTGTAGAGCGACATTTTGCTCACATCTCTCAACCCACGACTTGACCATGTCGACGTCTCCAAACCCCTGCCTCTCGCCATCAATAACCCTTCTCTCACGAGCCCTTACTTTTCTGTTGCGGATGTACTGCAGTGGATTGTACTTGCGCCCCAGCTGGACAGCGTTGGAGGTCCAAGCGAAGGCCTTTGCGCCCCCCACCGGGGATGCTGGCGGACTTGTCGCAGCGAGTCGTAGGTGCGCTGGCTTCAAGGGCGGCAAGACGTCAAGAAGCCTCCTGTATTGAGCCATGAGCTCAAGCTGATCCTTTGCTTTCTGGGCGCGGGCTAGGGTCGAGGCGGAAAAGTGATAACGATACATGTCGTCCTGTCCCAGGGGGAAGCTGGACAGTAGTGGGCTTGACACTGACAAGCCCGTGCCTTGTCTCGGTATCATGCTCTGTCCCGGACGAGGAGAGATATTCCGGGAGGATCGGCGTTGCTGCTTGAGCTGCAGGCGGAGGTCGTTGGAGGTAGCTGAATCAGGCAAAGGCAGGAGTTTGGGAGGAGCGGCGCGTGATACGTTTCGACGAGAGGCGAGGCGGCGAGATTCACTCAAGTTCAATGCCATGGTGACAATCTGTGTAGAGTCGGCATCGACAGAAGGGGCCGCATGGCTATTCCGAGACGACGCGGGAGACGGTTGGCTGAGCGAGCCAGTGCTCAGGTTATGAGTGGCCTCCGGAGACGGCGTGAGCAGCTTTCCGGCGAAGGGTTCTGACACTACTCGCATGGCCTTCTCTCGTAGAGCAATCGATCGCGCGGATTCCGGTGTGTTGGAGAGCGAGTCGGTCGTGGCACCGGTGCGGGCCGTAGGCGCAGCAGCGGCAGGTTTTGGCAGACGAGATCCGTGACTGCGCCGGACGCCGCCCCCGTCGAGCAGGAACGAGCCGCTGGGTCTGTCTCTGCGCTTCGTTCTTCTCGTCGTGTCGTACCGCGCTGGCCCGTCTGTCTGCTCGGTGGCGAGTCTCGACTGGTGCAGCAACAGGCTCTCACGGGTGAGCAAGTCCGGTGCGGCTGCCGAGCGGCTGCTGCCGGCACTGCTCGACTCGGCGGCGGCATCGTGGCTTTGGCGGCGGTGGGCGTCGGGTGTCATTGGGAGTCGGCGCTGCTCGGGAGAGTCGTCGGCGGCATGGACGTCCGCCATGGCGTGGGGGGGCCTTGGTACATGCTCCTGCGTCTGGGGGGATGGGCAGGCAGCGAACCTGGGCGTGGCTGTCGATGTTTGACTTGGGCAGACCTTTCGAGGCGGGGGCCTATGATGGCAACTTGTGCATGGCTCGATGTGAAAGTAGGGAGAGGACCTTGTCTTTGGGGCAACAAAAAAAATGGGAGGTGCGAGTTTTTGAATAGGGTTGGGGCAATGCAACGATGAAGACTGATGCTTGGAAGATTCCAAGACGGACCAAGTGAGGAGAAGGGACGGCGTTGGTTCTCTTGATGTTGAGAGGTTCCTGTGAGGGAGGTATCTCGGTATCTTTTATTAGCACGGAGTAGGGATAGGAACTTACCTGGTAGGCTAATCAATAAAAGCGGCGGGTCATGAGACAGGCATGTGCCAAAGGCCTAAAGTTAGGCGGTTATTAATAATTACCTAAGTAATCAAGGTAGGCACCTACCTACATAGGTAGTAGGTACCGTGCCTATGTAATTAGGTGATTCAATACCTATGGAGTAGGTATCTAGTTGGAGGGCTAGGCAGTACCTGAGCTACCACCGTAGCTATGTCCTTCCAAAAGTGCCTGCTTGGCCTCATTGGCTTGCCATGCCAATGGCCAATGTCAATGTACAGATAAATACACAGATTAACTAAGTAATAGATACCTGCCCGAATCTACAAGATGTTGGTTGATATGTAGGTAGGAACTAAGTATTTGCTTGCTTCGCTATCAAGTGGCTAAATCAGGATCCCACCACCAACTACCTGGTACCCTCACCTACCTCCTTCACTCTATCTTACCCCCCCCCCAAACGCGGACAGTTACAGATGGTGCTCTGCAAAGAATACGTGTTATGATAACAGCATCAATTTTGAACCCCAAAATGGATTTGGTATTTAATTAAGTAAGATGTTTATCCTGTTTGTAAACTACACGTATTGCAGCTGCCGCTTCCTTGCCCGCAAGTATATATACTAGTTATTGCACCCAAACAGACTGGCAGAGTGAGGCCGCGCCAGTACTGCACGCGGGCGGTCATATATAGGGAGATGTACCAAGCTCTGAAATCAAACAGTCGACCGCATTGGTAGTATTGGCCCTTCAAGTATATTTCTTGCTTCCAACAAGCACGACCGTTCACACAAGCTCTAGTTTCATGGCCAGCCATTCGATGCCGTGCCGCCCGTGCTTCCGTGCCACCTAATATGTCGAGAAAGACGGACCAGCGGGCCATTGGGCTCGTGGTGCTGCCGGATAAGCTTGAGATCTCGAGAGTGTCTGGGCATTGTCAAGATCGTGGGGTTGCTTGGCAACACGGCCTGGCCACCTACCCGATCCCGCCATGCGGAAGAGTCTTTCATGCATTGAGGTCACAGGATCCTGTTAGCAGTACCAGATGGTCTACCTACTCGCTGGGCTCTCGACTGACGGGAGAGCCCGCCTTTGAAGTAGCCAGAGCGTGGCTTCTTCCTCTGCTCGTCTTTGCTTGCCAGCTCATAGCTGACCTGGGTAGGTCAGCTGATCAATAAACAGATGCAGGCATATTGACCACCATCCGCCAATAGGCTTGTATTATCGAGTCTGAATCTCAGCATGACCTTAGTATTCAGAGTCCAAAACCATGCATGTACGCTTGAATGCATTGCAATGACGTAAATCCCGAGCCGATATACCCCAGTCGTGCCGTATGTAGTCACGATGGACTGTAGACAGCTCTTCAATAGCTGTATGGATGATTCGCCGTCATGGTTTTTCGTGTGTGTCTAGTATTTGACTGGTGGTTCGTTTTGCCGAGACAAATCGTAGTGCTGCAGAGGAATATACATAAAGCGTTTCTCGGATGGCTCCAGTACCCTTTCACTCGATACCTGTCACTCACCCGATAACTCACTCACCCAATACTTCTCTTACTCGATACCTGCCTCACCCTGCACCTGCTTCACCCTGTGCCGGTTGACCTCAATCTTGTCATTCCTCGTTCCCAGACAACCACCCTTGCATCCCCCAACATACCATGACCCAAAAGGTAGAGCATCCCCATTACGTCGGCGGCTCCGTGCTCTTCAGGCATGAGGATAGCGAATCCGCCCTGGTCGTGCTCTCCTCCTGGGCCGCCGTCGACCAGTGCTCGCGCCCCGGCTCCGACACCCTCGCCATCTACTTCCCCGAGTCGGTGACCCTTCGCCACGACGACGCCGTGGAGCGCCGCCTCGCCGCCGACATTCAGCAGTGGCGCTTCTTCGCCGCGCTGCCGCCCCGGCTGCAGCAGCTCGCCGTGGACCTCGCGCGCTTCTGCTCCCTACGCGCCCACCACCGCCGGCGCCGGCGCCGACGCCGACCCGATGACCTACGAGCGGCGCGTCCTGATGCACCGCCACTGGTCCTGGATCTTGCTCATGGACGACGTCACCGAGACGCTGCCGCTGCACGGCCTGCACGACACCGCCGGCCGGCTGTACCTCGACAACCTCGCGGCCGTCGCCCGCGGCGCCGCCTGCCCCCCGGAGCTCCTCGACGCCGCCCTGCTCGCGCAGCGGATCCTGGCCGAGGACCTGATGCCGATGAAGCGCGCGCTGCTGTCGCCGCAGCACGCGCGGCTGTGCGCCGACCTGCTCGTGCGCTTCTTCGACGCCCGAGTTCGACGAGGGCTCCCGCTTCTGCGCGGAGGCGGCGTCGTCGCGCGAGGTCCTCCGCACGCGCGCCGTCACCGTCGGCGGCCAGCTGCCCATGGTGCTGGCCATGTCCGCCGCGCAGGCCGCCCGGTGCGTGCCCGACTGCGCGGAGCTGCTCCAGGCGTCGACCGTCATGATCCTCGTCAACGACGTTCCTCGGCCTGTACAAGGACCTCCGCGCGGTCGAGCGGCGGGACGACGGCTCCGCGTACCTGAAACCTCGTCCGCGTGGGCATCCGCGAGGAGGGCCTCGACCCGAAGGAGGGCGCTGCGGCTGTACATTGACAGGCTCAACAGGCTGACTTGGTCCTTGGAGTATCTCCACATGGCGAATCCTTCGTCCCGAAAAGGTATGCAGCTGGAGTGCTTGAGGCTGGCGTTCAATCACTTGGACTATCATCTCTTTGGGGCCATGGGGAAGCCAAACGCCCGGTACGGCTGGAAGCACGAGATCGTGTCTTGAGATGGAAAACGCGCAAACTGCGTCTGGCGAGCCTGTGTCAGCAAAGCGCATCGGTGGTTTTGATTATTTAGTATGGAGACATTGTCGTTATTGATAATGCATTGTTCAATTCTAACTGTGCTTGACGGTTGTCCTGTGACAATTCCATTATCAAGAGCCGTTGCCGAGCAGATCCTCAATCATGCCATGAGATGTACAGCATGATGCCAGCACCCAAAGCAATGGCCGCAAACTGCGTCAACGTCTTGCGCAGCTCCTGCGACTTATTGGGGCCCGTCTCGAGCAGCTCCGGAATGACCGCGACAGTCCCGACGTAGAGAAACGTGCCGGCCGTAAAGGGAAGCAACATGTCGCCCCATGTCTACGTGTCATGTCAGCACCAACTCTTGCAACAAATCTGCGGGCTGATGGCAAACTCACCAAGCTGGTACCCCAGAGGCCGGCGTTCCGAGGCATGCCCGTCGCCTCGGCGTCAGCCGCGGGGCTGCCAAACTCCTGCACGGCGATGCCGATGAGCGTGCCGAGGAAGGCGCCGATGGCGGTGACGAACTGCGAGCCCATGGCGGCGCGCTTGGAGAAGCCCGACTGCACGAGCAGGGCAAAGTCGCCGACCTCGTGGGGGATCTCGTGGAAGAAGACGGCGACGGTCGTGGTGGCGCCGATGGTCGGGGAGGCGTAGAAGCTAGCAGACATGGCGAGGCCGTCGGTGATGTTGTGCGTGAAATCGGCGCTGTTGTTGTTGTTTTTGTCAGCGGCCGCCATGCGTATGTCAACGGAATGATGGCTATTGCCACAAGACGAGAAACAACTTACATCAGGTTCAGGTAGCCGCCGAGCTTGACGCTCGGGTTGACCTCCTTCTTCACCTCGACCACGGCCGCCACCTCCTCGCCGGCCTTTGCCCCCTTGCGCGCCTTGACACTTCCGCCGTCCACGCCGTCCACGCCCGTCGCGATGCCCTCATCCCTCGCCGCCGCCGCATGCGAGTGACTGTGCCCGTGCCCCTCCCCGCCATCACCGCCCCCCGTCGCGATCCGCAGGCCCTTGTCCATGGCGACAAACGTCAGGAAGCCGACCATGATGGCCAGCCCCAGCACCAGGTTGCGGTTCGGCTCGACCAGCACAAACGTCGCGCGCGCCGGGTCGTCCTCGCCCACGAAGATCTCCGGCAGCAGGTGGAAGAGCGTGTCGCCGAGCAGGCCGCCGACGGCAAAGGCCACCATGACGGACAGCGCGGCCGGGTCGATGTCGGTCGGGCACAGGGCGAGCAGGAAGTTGGGCGGCCCGGAGATGTAGAGCGTCGCGAGCAGCGCGTTGACGGCCGGCGAGCCGGGGAAGAGCACGGCGAAGAGGCGTGCGGTCAGCGACGAGGGCTGCGCGTCGTGGTGTGCGGCTTTGGCGGCGTTGAGGCGCTGCACGACGGAGCAGGTCTGTAGAAGTTTTTTTTTTGCAGAGTTGAGTTAGCGGGTTACTTGATGCTTTTGCTCTTTCTTATTTCATCCTTCATCTGCTCCTCTCGTGCCCCGGCTCTCTCTCTCTCCCACTCTCTCCTCCCCTTGTCACGCGACCCCTCGCGGCTTCCAGCAACAACCGCATCTTTTGACATGGCGAAGCTTCGTCTTGCATCATCTCCGTGGAACTCTGCTCTCTCTCTCGCTCTTCATCACATAATGCATACCTGCAGTTCTTCATCGAGCTGCTCCAAGCTCAAGCTCTCCGCGGTCACGCTCTGTGGAGCTGCGTACACACAGACGGCGAGCACGGCCAGGCAAAGCGCCGAGGTGCGAAGTCGAGGGCTAAACGCCATTGTACCGGATTACGCTGCAATTGGATGGTGTCAGTAGGGACGTGGCTCTAGAAAGAAGCTTAAAAAGGTGTGAGTTGGGCGGGCTGTTACAGTCACAACCGCGTCGCGCGATCGGATCAGGGGTTGGTTTTAGGTTGGCTGCCCTTGTGCGTGCCTTGGCCCTGGTAAGAAACAAAAGTTGACAGCACTGCTCGGATCATGGCTCGGCTCGGCCGCACCATCAGCCCACCAATGAGACAAAGTGACACAGTATCCAGACGAGGCTGTCAGTTGATGACCACAGGGCGGTAATTTAAAAAAAAAAAAAAAAAAAGACGTACATGGCAGATCATTTACTTGACTCAATCACCATCACTGGTTTGCGCAAAGTACAGGTCATTTTAAATCAGTGTTGTCATTCCGTGTATCCAAAACAATGCATTACCCAAACATGTCCTATGGGCCTGAATCCATTTTTCAAGTCTAAATTAATCCAATCATTCATCCATGCGAGAACAGTAACGAAAAGGTAGCCTCGCACGCGTTCTTGCCGCGAGGGAGGCCACAATGTACACAGAAGCTCCGTCAAGCTAGTTACAAGGCAGCAACAGCCACAAAGATGGCGGCAACGGCGGCAGCGACAGAGTTCAACCCGGCAGCGGCGGCGCTGCTGATGGGCGTGGGGGTGCTGGAGCCAGTGGGCGACGTCGGGGTGCGGGAGGGAACGACGCCCGTGCCGGCGGGCTGGCTGTTGGAGGGCTGGGTGCCGGTGCCGACGGGGACGGAGCCACCAGGGCCGGAAGCGCCGGCGGAGGAGGCGGAGGAGGCGGAGGAGGGAGAGGCGGCGCCGGAGGACTGCACAGACGTGCCGGTGGCCGAGGTCTGGCTCTGGCTGCCACCAGTGGCGGTGGAGGAGGCGCCGGACTGCTGGCTGGTGCTGGAGGCAGAGGTGGCACTGGAGGAGCTGCTGCTGCTGCTGGAGCCGGAGCCGCCATCGGTGTAGCCGTCGCAGGACAGGTCAAAGAGAGGCTTGGTGCTCAGGGTGCTGCCGCCGACGACGCCGAAGCTGGGCGCCGAGGCCTGGCTGGGGCCGCCGTCCTGCATGATGAACCAGAAGACGTTGACCTTGCCGAAGCGCGGGCAGCCGACCTCGCGCCAGAAGGTCTGGGCGTTGTCGATGCTCGCCTGGGCCTTGTTCTCGGTCTTGCCGCTGACAGGCCAGCCGGTCTCGGTGATCCAGAGAGGCTTGCCGCCGGTGCCGGTGTTGGTGTTGTCGATGGCGGCCTGGAAGAGCTCCTTGGCGTTTTCGATGCCGTTGTCCTTTTGGTTCTCGTAGTAGGGGTAGGCGTCCATGCCGACCCAGTCGAGCTTGTCGCTGAGGGCGCGGTTGGTCGAGTTGGCATAGGCGGTCCAGGTGTCGACGTGGCCGATGGGCGCCTTCTCAAGGCAGGTGCCCTTGATGGCATCGCGGGTCTGCTGGACGTAGTCGACGAGGACCGAAGGGCCGACGCCAGGGTTCTCGCCGGCGGCCTGACCGAGGGCCGAGTCGCGGTAGAGGTCCTCGGAGCCGACCGAGATGCCGGCGACGAGGTTGCCGAGGGACTGGCCGCAGTACTGCTGGGCGGCCTTCTTGAGGGCCGAGATCTCGTTGTCGAACTGGGTCTGGCCGGCCGAGGCCCAGAGACCAAAGAGCAGGCTCGTCTTGGTGCTGATGGCGGCGGGGATGGCTGAGATGGGGTCACTGACGGTGCCGTCCTGGATCATGGTGTAGAGGCGGGCAGAGTTGAAGCCGCCGTTGGTGCCCTCTAGGCCCTGGGCGTTCTTGAACTCGGCCTCGAAGCCGGCCTGGTCCCTGCCCTTGCTCTCGTAGTTGAAGCCCTGGAAGGCGGCGGTTGCACCTGTTACGGCGGTGGCCAGGGCAAGGATGCTCGATGAGGAAGGCATCTTGTATTATGTGGTGCGTGCGTTTGTAGAGCGTGACGATGATAACGACTGTTTTTGGCGTGTAAGACGTTGGGGGCCGTTGAATAGAAAAGACTTGATATGTTTCGGCAACGAGAGTGTGCAGACGAGAACGACTGATGAAAAAAAAAAATGCGAGAGAAAAGTATACACGATACAAACAAGAGATGGAGGAAGATAAGGAGAAAAGATTGAGTCAAAGCAGAGAGAGCAGAGCAGAGCGGTTAAAAGAACCGGGGGTGTCTGTATGTATGCCGGCCAAGTCTGGCATCTGGCCGAAGCCATCCGAATCGGGCTGACTGGCTGAGTGACTTTGACTTCCCTGTTTCTGTTTTTCTCGGGGGCGACGGCGGCAAGTGGAACGAGGAACCAGGCACCAAGGCGCAGGTACAAGGGACCGAGGTACCAGGGGCAGGACAAAGCCCCCCCCCCCTGCATTGTGGCAAAGGTACCAGACGACGGCGGAATAGACCGGGAGGCTCCCAGCTGAAAGGGTAGAGTTTGTGTTTCCACAGGAATCGAAAGATACAAACAAGAAAAGTACTGCATCACATCAGATTTGGTTAGCTTCTGCTCTCTCTCTCAGCACCAGGAACCCACTGGCCCCACAGCCCTTTTTCTCCACCACCCACAACCACGCAGCGAATCCACAGCGCCTCCATCCTGGTCTGGAAAAAAAACAACATGTCGCCTTCCTTGGCTGCCTTTTGCTTCCTTTGTTATTTAGGGTTCAGGGGGCATCCTGGCCACCTGAACAGCCTGAACAGCTGGCTACCTACTGTAGGTACCTAATGATTATCCTACCTACCTGCTAACTAACCAGGGGCAGCAAGCAGCCTGAAGCCCTCTTGAGAATGGTACCTTGCAGCCACAACGACTGGCTTCTTCTAGCGCCGAGCGAGATTTTCGAACTCGCCATGCCCGTTCAAAGTCAGTTTCCATGTGCTGCCTCGCACCTGGGCACCAAAGGAAAGCAATCACAGGACGATACAACAATTCATATAATAGTAGCAATAATAACAATAATAACAACAATGCCAATAAATCACAACTCATCTTGCCACATGTCTCTGCCTACGACGCTGCATACCTGCCTTCCAGCAACGCCGCCAATCCCCGTGGGCACAGAACACGCACAGAATACGAGCCCAAACCGCCCAAACCACGTCATGGCGCCTCCTACTCCTACATTAGTACACAAGTAGGTAGGTTACAAACCCACTCTACCAGTAATCACTCGATGCCTCCCTGTTTCTGTTTGGGACTTTCTTCACGCCTTCGGGTCCCTCCTCTTCTGGGTCCAATTGGTGCAGGCAGGTGCTTGCTCAATACGAGGCCAACCATCACGGACTAGATCATCAACCTACCTACCTGCGGATGCATTCGTTACCCTGCGTTTCGGACGATACATCTTTTTCTCTTTGCTCGGGTACGACCAGCTCAATGCCCATCCATAATGGTCAAGTCAAAACAGTAAAGACGCTGCCAGCTGGTCTGGTAGACGCTTGCGCGCCGTTCCACCACCAGGAAAAGTCTAATAATAAAAATATGTCAAGCAAGCCTCTCAACCTCTCCGGGCCTCCACGTCCTACTCATCGGAAGTAAGGCACCGCGCACACCTCAACAAAGTCCAGACTCTTCTTGTCCACACTTTTTCTGTCCCTCCATCTCCGTGCCGCCGCTTTCGCCTCATCCCCACCCACCACACCACACCACACCACACAACACACACAACACACAATACCACCCGGTTTGCTTCGTCCTTCCTTTAGGCTTGACGCACTTGACACTTGTTGAACGCTCTTTTCTTCTTACCTGGTAGGTACCTAGATACGCCAATTCATCACATTCTCTGCTCCGCTCAACGTCAAACTCCACGAATAGCAGCGACTCACTCACTCACTCTCGCTCACTCACTCACTCACTAAACTACTGCCCGCTGACGCGTCACCCCTCACCTTGTCCATGAATCGCCGTTTTCACACATTCTCTTTCTGCTTTTGCCTCCGGCTCAAGGCGCTAAAAAAAAAAAAAGAAAAAAAAAAGAAGAAAAATATCGAAGCTGCCTGTAGTGGCGGCATCACTTGTCACTACCGGGCACACCACACGGCAATACAGGTTGGCTCACCAACCAGGAACCACCCGCGCTCTTCACTGGAATGCAAAAATGTCTTTCAACCACATGGCCCGGATTTAATCCTCGTCGCCGTGCCGGAAAACTCATCATCGTTTTTGCCATTCATAAATAGAAACCACCCCATGTAGCAAACACATGACTTGGCTATGCTTCCGGCTGCTCTGTTTTCCCACCTTGGCCGGCTATATACAGTACACTCCATCTAGCCATCACAAATCCTCGTTTTGCACTTCTCACAAACGCCGACGACTTAAACAAATCCACGGATTCCTCGTAGTGTAGATCTCTTCTCCTTCTTCGGCTTGCTTGATGAGCTGCCACCTTCGTCTTTGCCCTTGTCTCCACCATCTCGCCGTAGCCGATTGTGTAAACCTGCTGTTCCATGTCAGATATCAGTCAATGTTTCAAGAAATCCTATCCAAGCTGCGTTCTTCGACGTACCAAAATGCCTCTGCTCTGGACTGCGTGATGGCCCCGCTGCTTCTTGGGATTTTCCCGGGGGACTAGGATCAGGTATCGCTGTCAAACCTGCTCCGGACTTGGCATCCAGTGCTGGCGTCACATGGTATGGATTAACGTCTGGAGACGTTGGTGGTCCGTGTGCTGCCGCTCTCATCATGACGGGGCTTGCCGACGTCGATAGGTAGTCGATGCTATTACCGTCATTACGCGCATTGCTTGGAGCCGGTGTCGATGCGTTCATATCCAGTAATGAAGACTGCAGTTTTGTGTATTTGCGCTGTAACAGATCGAACTGCTTCTGCAGTTCTGCCTGCTTGGCCCGGCTGCCGGCCAGTGAAGACTCAATTGCCAGGTCAGAATTGACCCCCGGTCTTGATCGCTCCTCTTGTCTTGTTGAGAGCTGCTCTTGCAAAGTAGCCAGTTGGCTCTGGAAGAGCCTCTTGGTTCGCTGAACTTCAGCTTCTTGAGCTGTTAGCTTCATCTGCATCTCTTCCAACCTATTTTGCGTTTCGGCAGTTTTGATCATGGCTTCCTGTCTCTCCAGATCCTTAGCTTGAAAATCTCGCTCTGATAGAGTCAATCGATTGACCTCATCGCGTAAACGTTCCAACTCGTCGCCGTGGATTCCAATAGATTGCACATGCTGCTTCCAGTTGAGTTCTTTGACTTCGGCATCGCACAGGAGCACTCGAAGCTTGCCGCATTCTTCTTTAGACGCCGAGAGCTCTTTTTCCCGCTCTTCTAGCTCCGTCGCTGTCCTCTTCCACTCTTCTCGCATATTCTTTAGCTTGTTGTAAAAGTCTGTCTCCCATTTCTTTGCCATGGCCCGGCTCTTTTCTGACTCTTTTCTGACTTGCATCTCCGCCTTCTTGGCTTCTTCGTATCGGTTCTTGAGGTGACGGTTTGTCATAAGCAAGTTCTGCGTTTCAGCCTCTGTGGCAGCTTCCACAACTTGACGCCGCCGGAGATCTCCAATGTGCGTCATGTGTTGCTGCTTCAAGAAACGTTCAAAACTCAAGTCATTCTCTAAAAGAAGCACCCGACGCTGAAGCTGTACCACTTGAGTATGAGCATCAGCGTTGGTGGGCGGTATGGCGCCGGATGTGCGTGGCAAGGCAGAAGGTGGTATGACATCTTTGACCGATCGGTCAGCGTTTGAATCAGGATGGCTCAGTGCCAGTGACGCGACACTATCGTTTGCGAGCGACTGATGAAGCCCCGACTTTATTGTCTTGTTGGACTTGATCATGTCCTGCAATTGTGTGTGAGATGGCGACTGTGTCAGCTGAGTAGGACTCTCCGTGTGCCTGATTCTGGTATCACCAGACTCTCTGTTTGACGGTTGGCTAGATTGAGAGCCCCTACGCAGCATCGTGGAAGGGGTTCGATCGCTTGACGCCGAGTCTGCGCTGGAGAACTGAGCTTTGCGCCAGCTGTCTACCCTGTTGGCACTAAGGAGCGCTGGATCAGACGTCACACGTTGAGGCTGGTCAAGAGAATGAGTAAGCGCAGTAGCATCGGCTGGAATAAGAGGCTGCAAGGCGCCTTCAGCGAAGGGGTCGGCCTCGGTTGTCGTGCGAAGTCCCATACACCCGGCGACGACTTCGGCGGCTTCACATTTCATCCAACGGGTAAAATCCGTCTTTTCGGATTCGATGGTTAATGTATAAAAGTTGGGGTGTAGCACGTGGATGCTGCAAAACTGCTCTGAATGATACCTCATCTCTGTCGGCTGCACCTCAATGCTGCTTGACTCCGAGGTTTCGGCGTGGCGCAGATGGCGCTGAGGCTTTCGGATATAATCCATGAAATTGATTGGGTAGAGGCCATATAAACAAGAAAAGTACTGTCCAAGATGGCCAATTTCCAAGTCTTCGGAGTCTGGTTCATAGGTGCACGCCTCCCAGTTTGCTGTGCAGGCCGCATCAAGAGATGCCATCTCGATAGAGCCTGATCGTTCCTGTTCCCAAAACAGTAAACGCGCATATATATTAAATAGCGTTGGCAGATGTGGTACGAGATCACTCGGCATGTGTGGCAACAGCATGATGACAGTCGTCAGGGCAGCAGACACCACCGTGGTAGACGTATCGAGCTGCAAACACAGCAGCAGGCTTGCCCAGAGTTGTGTCTCGAGAATTTGGTACAAGTGTGGTGGCTGTCCCTGTATGAAGGCGCAGAAGAATCGCAGGAGCGGTTTTCGGTGCTCTCGCTTTACAAAGAGCTTGTTGAGCGACGCAAAGAACTCCTAACCAAGAGTAAGCGAATCGAAACTGCGTATCAGGTTTTGACATGACGGACCTTTGGTTTGCGTCTTCCGAATTGGCCTAGAGCTTCTCTCAAAAGCTGTTCATTGTGCTCCAAGGACTTGTTGCCCTCAATGTGAGCAGGATAGAAGTTGTCTATCCAGATAGAGAGAAGTCGATCTATGATGGGATTGGATATTGAGTCCTCGTCGAAGGAGTCCTGCAGCTTCTCGGCCAAAAGAGCCGTATTCATCATTGCAGCAATAGTCTCCCTGACAACGGCCTTGTCTAACGGTGTGTTGTCGAGTATATTTTGGCAGGCGTCAAACCAGAAAAGCACCTTTTCAGGGCTCTGCAAGGCCATCTGGATGCGGCGAAGGACTGCCATCCATGGGCCGGTAGCAGCTGCATTGCCTCGAACATGCTTGTTAAAGATGGAGACAAGCTCTTCCTGAAGTCGGTCGGCAACGGCGTCGTCGTAGGTCTCGTGCTTGTCGAGGTACGCGGTGATGGCAGCTTTGACGTCGTCGGGCAGGGGCAATGCAGGCTCTGCAATGTAGCCTGTGATGATCTTGCAGAGGTCCTTGACGGAGCTATTGGAGTGGGCCGATCAGCGATGCGCGATGACGGCGCGGTAGACGGGAGTGAGGGGAGGGTAGAGAGCGGGGATGGCTGGTGGTGATGCCGGTGCCATACCTCGAGGAAGCCATACTGGTCGGCTGCAGAGATTTTGACCAAATTGATTGTTTGCTGCGGGCTCAGACGAGCCCGCGCTTAAAGTAACGCTGTTGCCTGAGAGCCAGGGGAATAAACGTGGCAAGAAATGGAAAAGTTCCGTGATGTCACGGCCGGTAACACGATTTGGACAGACAATGTGGTAATGGCAAGCAGCCGTGGTCCGATCTTGGTGACGAGGTCAGGTTAGAGTCCCACTGGAGCTATGGGGCCAGTGCCCGGCTGGCGTTAGTCACGACGGTGCGATCACTGTCGAAAGGTACCTAAACGGAAGCGGTGGCGGCAGAGGTCTCGGGTACCCACTGAAGAAGCGATGTCATCGGCGGCAGACCTTGTAGCGAGTACCTACTCCGGCCCACTAGGTACCTTGGGTACCTGCCAGCCTACGTGCAGCAAGATGGAGCCTCTAAAACCCCGCATCCAGGGCGCATGACCGGACCCCACGGCAAGCGAGGACAAGTCGCCAGTTGGGAAAGCAAGCTTCAGGCGAAAGGGCAACTATGAATCAATATCAAAGCTAGGAGGCACAAAGCACCAAATTAATCAAAATCAGCTGATCGATATTTCGAGGACTGGGAGATGGCGCCAACTCATCCGGAAGAAGAGCTGGATGGACAAGACAAGTGCGCGCATCATACATACCAGTCAGGACAGAAAGAGGAAGGCTTCTACTGTACATACCCTGGCCCAGCACGACCCGCCCGGCCCAGTCCCGCAGGGTTGGGGTGGCATTGGCTTTGAGCTCTAATGAAGGCTTCGGTCCACGCTGTACGCAACCAAACGAGAATGCACACGCACCATTGCGTGCATCGCTGGCATTGGTCCAGCAAGCAGACACACACATGTAGTTTCTGGCATGATTCGCTGGCCAAACGCGGGGTAATCGACCCAGCCTTCGATGGGCCCTTGTAATTGAGCCCTGAGGCATTCCCTCCAAGTCACCCTTCGGCTTTCATCTGCCTGGCCTTTTTATATCATCCCCCTCCTCCAGACCCCCTCACCCTTCCTCTCCTCTTTCTTCTTCTTCCTTTTCATCCATCTATAACCACCATCAATTCTTTCTACATTTTCCACCAATACCAGCCTCAATCCATTGCCTCTGCGCCTCTTCATCCTCCCTTCCTCTTTAAACCGTTCTCTTCAGCCCAATTGACTCGTGTGACCACACCACGACACCCACACACACAGCCCCTCACCACACAACACAACAAACATACAATACCGTTAAGATGAGTGTGAACAAGAGCTCTGCAGTAGCCGATGAGCCCATTGATGTGCTCATCGCCCTGCACCCCAAGTTTGACATTTTGGACCTTACTGGTCCCATGAAGGTCTTCACCACGGCCGCCCATGACTTCAACGACGAGTGTAAGTACCGTTTGTCCCCAGCCGCATCTGATTGTGGCTGGCGTTGGCAGCACCTCTCTGACCCCGCACCTGCATCACAGCCAGCAAAGCCTTCGAGGTCACCATTGTCGGAGCCGAACCCAAGGTTCTTTCCGAGCAGGGTGCCATTATTGGCTCCCAAATCACCTTCAAGGAAGCACACGAGCGCCTCGAGGACTTTGACATTCTCGTCATCCTCGGCGGCAACTCGGAGGAGATCCTCAAGACCGATGCGCAGCCTCTCGGCCTCATCAACGACTTTGCCGAGCTCCAGAAGCGCGACCCCGGCAGGGAGCGAACCATGTTCTCCATCTCTGGGGGATCCCTCTTCCTCGCTCGCGAGGGCATCCTCTCTGGCCTCTCCGCCACCTGCCACCCCGACTTCATGACCAAGTTTGAGAATGAGTGCAGCGATGCTGCTACTCGCAACCTCCAGGAGCGCACTGACGTTATCGAGGATGCCCGCTACGTGGTCAACAACCTTCGCTTCGACCTCGGCGATGAGGACGAGAACCCATACATTCGTCGCAAGTCCGACGCAGGACGCCGACCCTCCCAGACAGCTCGGTAAGCCCCACCCTCGCAAATACGACACTACAATGAAGATGGCTCCATGTACTAACCGTTTCATGCAGCAAGGGCAGCATGTCCTTCAAGGAGACTGGACGTCGTGAGTCGATCGCCCGCCGCGCTGCCATGCGCCTGGGCGGCCTGCGTGTCATTACGGCCGGAGGCAACAGCGCTGGCATCGATGCAGCTTTGTATCTTGTCAGCGCTTTGGTTGACGACGGGTGTGCGGCGGAAGTCTCCAGGATCATGCAGTGGAACTGGAGCAAGGGCGTGGTTGTCGACGGTCTCGATGTCTAATTTTTGCGTAGTTCGTTGTATAATAGCCTTGTTGGGACTATGCACCCTCTTGGGCTTGAGACCTGTTGGCCATACCGCCAGTAGCAGATTGAGTGCTACGTTTGGTGTGAGTCATGTTGCCGCTGTCTTTTGGATCATGCGGCAATACTCTCGTGTGCTTTTCTTCTCCCGAGTTAGCTGAGAGCAACCAATATCTGTACCATTAAAGCAACTCTGTCTGAATGCCCCTCCAGATGCATGCGTCCACGGCCCCACTCGCTTGCCTGGACTTGGGTGAAGTCGTGAGGCGCAGAGCCGTGTGCGTCGACACTGCTGCGTCAACCTACAAGAGAGTCCA
Organism: Cordyceps cicadae; assembly: GCA_002968875.1. Lineage (NCBI taxonomy): Eukaryota > Fungi > Ascomycota > Sordariomycetes > Hypocreales > Cordycipitaceae > Cordyceps > Cordyceps cicadae. Next base: position 146,542 of record MWMN01000019.1, on the reverse strand, counting down.
TTGGTGTGTCCCACGCCAGTGACTTCTACAGTTTGCATATGCTGTGAAATTACGTGTATGCTGTGTAGTCATGTGTATGCTGTGAAATCAGTTCAATTGTTCTCGGTTCCCGTTTTGCACACCGCATGACCGACTCAGATTCTCAACATCGATCGCCCACTTTTTACCGTGGAGACAGCGATTATAGTGGCCCAAATCCCCAGCCCAGTAAACTCATCCCATCCTGGATGTACGCCCCATGCTCTGCCCAATCGCGTCGCGATTAGCTAAAAGCTTGCGCGCAAGCTATCGCCCGTTGTCCCTGACTTTGCGCCAGGCAGTCGCTGTCTTCATTTGCTACAGAACTTTATCGGTACCAAGCGGGATAGGTCGCAGCTTGTAGAACCATCACTCCGATCGCTCAATACAAAGGTGCATCTCCATCGCTTCACGCTCGTCCCGCAGGCGCGCAGTCGCGTGTTCGCAGCTCCTTGCGACAACAAGCAAACGAGCTCTCCTACGCGAGTCTCCGACTTCTACAGCCACACTCGCGTCGCTTGGGCCAACATATTACTCAAGTTCTACATTTATGCAAACGTCTACTCTTTCGGCGTCAATTAAATCCTCGGCACAGCTCTGACAACCATGGCCGACTGGGCCAAACTCAAGGTCGTGGACCTCAAGGCCGAGCTGAAGCGACGTGATCTTCCGCAACACGGTCTCAAGGCAGAGCTCGTCGCGCGACTCGACGAAGCCGATGCCGCTACGACTCCCGCCACAGACGAAGCACCGGCGGACGATGAAGAGCAGAGTGAATCAGCCGCGCCGGTTGAAGACGATGGAGCGGCCGAAACGAACGCGTCGCCAGTAGCGGCCGCTAGCCCTGTGCCGTCAACGACGACAAAAACAGCAGTGTTCGATGAGACAGATTCTGTGGTGAAGGAAGGCGTCGGAAAGGACGCTGATGTGATCGAGACAACACAGACCACAAACGCCGGCTCCCTGCCGCCGACGGACCTGCCCAGCGATGACTCGCAGAAGCGCAAACGTAAATCGGCAACCCCGTCGCCTGACGAAGGGGAAACTGCAGCAAAACGGGCCCGAGCCCTGCCTGAACGAGAAGAACAAAAGGGGCCATCTCCCACACCGGTCGACGAGGACAAGTCAGAAAGGTCCGAGGAGTTGCTGCCAGCTGACGGGCCCGCAGCAGCAGCACCACCACCAGTGGCTGCCGACGTTGAACAAACGCCGACGCCCCTGACATCAAACAAACTGCCAGCGGAGCGACCTCACCTGCCTCCCTCTTCTCCGCCTCGCCGTTCTGCCTCACCCACGCAAGCACCCGAGCCAGCCACTTCCATCCCTGCCAGCGATAATAGCATCGCCCAGACAGACACGATGGACGTGGATCGCCATGTGGCACCGGCGACGCACCCGGCTACCGCGGCGCTGTACATTAGTAACCTCATGCGCCCGCTCCGCCTGGCTGATGTGCAGGCGCACATCTGTGAGTTGGCGTTGGGAGGTGCGAGTGGCGGCCAGGCCGACGACAAGAGCGTCATCGTCCAGTTCCACCTGGACCAGATCCGCACGCACGCGTTTGTCGTGCTCTCCTCGGTGCGGGCCGCGACGCGCGTGCGCGCGCTGCTGCACGACCGTGTCTGGCCCAACGAAAGCAACCGAAGAGCGCTCTTCGTCGACTTTGTGCCCCCAGACCAGATCAACGACTGGATCGCCATGGAGCAAGGCAACAGCAGCAGCGGCGGCGGCGGCGGCCGACACGGACGCTCGACGGCTCGCTGGGAGGTCACCTACACCACCGGCGCCGACGGCATCGTCGAGGCCCATCTGAAGCAAGCTGGCGGCAGCGGTGGCGGCAACGGCCCTCGTCCTCCACCGACCGGCCCGTCGAGCAAGGCCGCCAACGTCAAGACCGCCGCCACCACCACCTTGGACGCGCCCACCGGCCCGCGCGGCGCTCGTCCTCGCGACCGCGACCGCGACGACGCCGACAGCAGGCAGCAGCAGCAGCAGCAGCAGCAGCAGCAGGCTGCCATCCCGCCGCCGCCCAGCGACCTCGACTACGAGCTGCAGCGCACGCGCGCCCGTCCGGTCATCACCTTTCAGCGCGTCGCCCCCATGCTCGCCCGTCGCCGCGTCGACAACATGCGCTCCTTTTACACGGGGGACTCGCGCCGCCCGCTCGGCCGCGAATTCAACCGCTACTCCTTTGAGAGCGGCGACGGCTTCGTTGACCGCGGCAAGGAGGTCTTTGAGGGGATCCGGCCGCCGCACCGCGAACGTGGTGGCCGCCGCGGTGGTGGTGGTGGTGGTGGTGGCCGTATGGGCGCCAAGTTTGGAGGCGGCCGAGGTGGTGGTGGAGGAGGAGGAGGAGGAGGAGGAGGTCGGCGATCCGACCGCTACCTGCCTGGTGTTGGTGGTGGTGGTAATGGTGGGCGAAGACGGGAAGGTGACAGGGACCGCGATCGCCGTTATTGAGGACCTACCGCATGGCCCCTTCTTCCCTTCTTTTTCTTCTTTTATCGTGGCTTGTACCTCGCGTTTTCATTCCTGGCTTGTTCGTCTTTTATTTGGAAAGGGGGGGAGGGCGTTTATTGGGCGGCAAAAGCGCAAGGACAGGGTCGGATGTTGAGAATAATTTGCTTTTCTTGACCAGATCAAGATCGATTTATCGAGTCGGACCTGGTGATATAACAGTTTGGGAATTCACAGAGAGGTGACTCAGAAAATAGATTTCTCGTAATATATGGGAGCATTCACCCTAACAGAAACTTTGCATTGACCGGTATTTTACAGAGACTGATTGAGAAAGTGCACAGAATATGTATCCAGAATAAGCTGTTTCAGATGTCCTTTTATATATTTCAACTAGATAATCTTCTTTTTCCCATCCACCCCCCTACACTTCGTTACAGCGTCCTCTTACGAGTTCCCGATTGTTGTGAAATCTAGGCCGTTCGGGTACTTAGGCAGCACTGGCGAGCGACTCGGGCTCAACACCAACTCGCTCACGGCTCATGACGTCGAGGAGGAACTGGCTGGGGCGGTTATCCTTGTAGACGGTCTGGGCACTCTTAGCCTGGCGGACGCTGTCGAGATACTTCTCAAAGAGGTACGAGCTGTCCATGGGACCGCCCTTAGCCTCGGGATGGAACTGAGTCGAAAAGATGGGGCGAGTCTTGTGAACCATACCTTGATGCTCAGTTAGCTTGTAAAGTCCAGTTTCATGAATATTTGGCACTGCTTACCCTCGTTGCTGCCGTCGTTCAGGTTGACAAAGTACTCCTTGAACTCGCTCGGTAGAGTGCTGGCATCGACGGCGTAGCCGTGGTTCTGGCTGGTAATGTGGCACTGGCCGGTGGTCAAGTCAAGCGCAGGGATGTTGTGGGCGCGGTTGCCGTACTTGAGCTTGATCGTTCGGGCACCGACAGCGAGGGCCAGAAGTTGGTGGCCGAGGCAAATGCCCATGATGGGGATGGAAGAGGTCTCCATCAGGCGGGCGAGGTTGTAGACAGTTTCCTGGCAGTGAGTCGGGTCGCCGGGGCCGTTGGAGATGAAGACGCCATCGAAGTGCTGAGCAACCTTGTGGATCGGGTAGTTGTAGGGTAGAACAGTAACCGAGGCGCCACGGCTGACGAGGCTTCGCATGATGTTCTCCTTGACACCACAGTCAAGGAGGGCAACGTGCAAGTCGGCGCCGGGCGACTCGACGACGAAAGGAGCCTTGGTGCTGACGCGCTTGACGAGGTTGATCTGGCCAGGGTCAATGAAGCCCTCATCTTCATCAGCATCGTACTCGTCGCCGATGGAGATTCTAGCGAGGGAGGAGCCCTGCTCTCGGAGGAACGTGACGATTTCTCGGGTATCAACTCCAGAGATGGCAGGAACACCCTCGCGAGCGCACCACTGGGCCAGACTCTCGACGGCTGTCCAGTGGCTGTAGTTGAGGGCCACGTCTGAGACGACAACACCAGCGCACTGGATGTGGGGTGACTCAAAGTACTTGAGAAGGTTGTACTGGTCACGCTCGTTTGAGGGGACTCCGTAGTTGCCAATCAGAGGCTGGGTGAAGACGAGAATCTGACCGCGGTAGGAAGGGTCGGTCATAGACTCGGGGTATCCAACGAGGGACGTGGTAAAGACCGCCTCGCCAGAGATGTTAGCATTGGCGCCGAAGGCTTTTCCACGGAAAATGGGACCATCCTGGAGATGAGCGAATTAGCAAAAAGATTCTTTGCGGGGAGAGGTATAAAATTGAGCAAAAATCAAGAGGGCATGAGACGTACGCGGATGGTAAAAGTAGCAGGGACAGAGGCTACGGGTGCGGTTCCGGCTTTGCCACGCTTGGGCATAGCCCTGCCTTTGCTACCAGAGGAGAGATATTGGACTTGGGCCGGCGTGAAGCTGCTGCGAGCGGGCATCGCCAGGCGGGCGACGGGCTTGGCAGCACGGCTTGTCAGGCGGGCAGCAAACATTTTGGGCGAAAGCGTTTAGATTTGCTTGAAAGCCGGGTTCCAGATCTGTTTCGAGGGAGGGGTCTTGTTCATAATCTGAGGGCGACGCAAAGGGGTCGGAGGAATCTTGCTGGAGGCCGCGCAGACTATATGGGAAGGAGGAGGGTCAATGGTTAGTCTGGGTTGCGTGCTGACGGGGTGATGCGTGATGCTGCTGCAGCATGGAGAGCGGTGTATGCAAGACGTGTTTGGGGTAGCGGAGCGACGTACCGAAGGCAGCGGCCAGGGTTGGTTTGGTTGGCAGTGATTTAAAACAGCAGCGTGTGGCGATGGATCGGAAAAGGGAAAAAGTTGTGGGACAGACGGTGGTGAGGCCCGTCCGGAGGGTGGTCGCGGAGGCGAGGCGAGACGAATAAATTTATCTGGACGAGGATGGAGAGGGAAGAAGGAGTTGTGCAGCGTCCAGCGACAGGAAAAAGATACCGGCGCGGCAGGTTTTTTTTTGGTGGTGACTGACTGTGATAGGCGGCGCCCGAGACCGGCGAGTGGGCGAGCTGACTCTGGTACTGTACTGACTGACAAAAGTGATTTTAGCGGCTCATCTGGGGGCGGGTTACTTGGTCATTAGTTGCTGCAGGGTGTTTCTACTGGTAACAGAGGGGAATATGGGGTAACAGTGCCGATGGATCGATTTTACTACATAAATTGACAAGGACAAGTAAGCCTGCAGAAAGAATATGGGAGGTTTCAAAAGCCAGTCAATACGCAGGATGAACAGCGCGGGGGGGTTGCCTAGTACCTACTAAGGTACTGAGGGAGGTCAGTCAAGTACCAGCTTTTTCAGACATGTCTTGTATGGCACACGTATGTCCATGGGAGACACAAGCCACAGGGCCTGGCCAGCCCACTCAATTCACTGTAGGAAAATTACTCCCAGCGCTGCAGCGTCGGGATGGCTGGCTGGCTGGCTGAGGAAATGACTCTACCTACTGGCACTCAAGGAACCATGGGTTGTTGGGACGCCGCCCCGACGGTATCGGCGCCTTAACTAATACAATGGTTTGCCGTCTCCTATTGGTTCGTCTAGTCAATACTTCCCCTCTTTTCTACGCCGTCTTATCTGCCGCTCACCACTCCACTGCAGCTTTTCTGGCCGGCAAGACAAAGCCAAAGCCAGTGTCTTGTCCTGTCGACCTGCAGCGCATCTGCGGTTGAGCCAATTTATGCCGGCTTGACGTCGTTATAGCTGAATGAATATATTAATATGCGTTGGAGGTTGCTGGGCACCTGGAGGGCTACCAATGAGTCGCATTGGGTGTGGGGGATTCTGCTTTGGAGCATCATGGCACTCTCAACGCCTGGGCAGCAACTTGTCCTGCCTCGTTCCGCACGCTCGACCTTATCTTGCAGAAGCCAGGCACAAGCACACAGATCAACTGCCTTTGACAATCTAGCGTGCCAGGATTCAAAGCGTGGAAGCCGCCTGTAAAAGTTAATATATCGGAGTATTTTTTTTTTTTTTTAGTAACCAACATAACCCTCGACAGATCTACAGGATCGGCCGCCCATCCCCGCCTGAGGCACGAATGCTCCGGGCAATCAGCATATGCATGTGCTACGCGGTGCATGATTCCTCTTCCTTGGCCAAGGCGCATTTCATAAATGGGAGTGACAGTGGCAAATTAGCCTGCATGTGACCTCTTCCATCCGCTCACTGCTTTTGCTCCCACCGGTTTGAACTACCCATGTCACTTTAATATGAAGAGGAATTCACACGTCGGCCCGCTAGGGTCAATAATGCGCTTCAAGTCACGCTTCTATAATCGTGGTCCTACAGGTGTTTATAGTTGCATCATGTATATCCCGATCGCCGCTTCACAGAGCACCGAGCTCTTTAAGCTTGCTAACCAAGCCGTCGACGTCCTCGACCTTGCCACCACCCTGTCTCGCGGGGGGTTCTACGAGCGAAAGGATGTCAGTACATGGTAACGAATCGAATAGACGTGGGCGAAGAGAAGAAAAAGGGCAAGGTGCAGGGGCCCTTGCCCTCTTGCAAAAATGACTCACCAGTTACTTTAAGGATCTTGAGGCGGACCTCGTTGCCGATGCCCAGGTCGCCAAGCTTGACCTTTTCCAGCTTCTTCTTCTTGGCCTTCATGATGTTCGGCAGGCTCGCGTAGCGCGGCTCGTTCAGCCGCAGGTCCGTCGTGATCACCATCGGCAGCTTCGCCCGCACCGTCTCCACGCCACCGTCCACCTCCTTGGTCACCGTCACGCTGTCGTCCGCGCCGAACTCGACCTTGCTCGCCTGCGTCGCCTGCGGCCACCCAAGCAGCCCCGCCAGCATCTGGCCCGTCTGCCCGGCGTCGTCGTCGATGCTCTGCTTGCCCAGCACCACCAGGTTGCTCTTCTCCCGCGCAGCCGTTGCCGCTAGCAACTTCGCGACCGCCAGCGGCTCCAGCTCCTCGCCCTCCGCCAGCTCCACGTGGATGCCCCGGTCCGCGCCCATCGCCATCGCCGTCCGCAGCACGTCCTGCGCCTTGGCCGGCCCGGCCGACACCACGCAAATGTCCTCAACGCCGCCCGGGCTGCGCTTCTTCTCCCGGATCCGCACCGACTCCTCGACCGAGAGCTCGTCGAACGGGTTCATCGAGTGCTTCACGCCGGCCGTCTCGACGCCGGTCTGCGCCTTGTTGACGCGCGGCTTGACCTGGCGTGAGGATGTCATTAGCCTTCGTGCTGCCCATTCCGAGGACCCGAGCAAACGGACAAAGAAAAGGTAGGTAGAAAGCGTAGGAAAGGCAGAAAAAAACTTACAGCATAGTCAATTACCCGCTTAATGGGAACAAGAATTCGTAGCGAGGACATGTCTATTTGTTGACTGCCGTCTCAATGCTCGGGAGAAATACAACAGAGGCGGGTTGTGAAGGGAAGAAGACCGGCTTTGGCTGTGAAGCTTGGTTGTCGCTGGCGTAACCCACATCGATCCGACACATGCCGGCTTGCGCCGGCCGCACCAAATCTGCCAAAATGTGTCACGTGAGCCCGGACAGCTCACCGACCATCGGCAGCCGACCGGAAATCGATGTGAATAAAGCAATCGGCAAAACGAGTGTTGAAATGTTGGCGAATGAATGACTTTAAATTAAAACAGACTCTATAGCAATTTGCTCCATGCATCTAACCCCTTGGCCAAGAACACGCCATACACTCCCATGTAATCGTTCGCAAAAAAAAAAAAAAAAGGGAATCACTCCGGCAATCAAGGAAGCGGCAAATGAACTTGGAAAGAAAACGAAAACAAGAATGATTTCAATGACCGCAATCATTGTCTTACCAGTCATCCCACTCGTCATTCTTTTTCTGTGCGGCAGGTGGTGTATTTCCTTTTTTGCCCATCCCCATGGCGCTCGTGCCAATGGAGCTGTTGCTCTGCGCTGGTTTCTGGTCTGCGAGGCTCGAGAACGAGTCCCAAAAGTCCTTTTTGCTCTCGTCCAGTGGGGCCTGGCGTCTGGAAGCGTTTCCTGTGTCATTGCCCTCGACGAAACGGTTGAACCCTTCCTGGGCATTCTTGCCAGCCATTTGCGCCTGCCGGGCGAATTGCGCCGCTGTAAGCTGTGCCTGTTTGGCAAAGTCTCCTTCGGCAAACTATGGGAGTTAGAATTTGCACAAGGATAATCAAAACCATGTAAGGAGTAGAGCTGATAAAACCGGCTTACCTTGGTAGCTGTAGGCTGAATGTATCCGTCGTTGACCGTTTTGGCTGTCTTGGACACGGTGGACGTGAACCAGCCGAAGCCTTTGGAAATAGCAGCGAATGGGTCCTGCTGCACCTCGTCAAAGTTGGGCAGCGCACTGTTGCCAAAGCCCGCATACTTGCCACCCTGGCTTGGGGGCAGGTCGTCGGGCCGCGAGGCGTTATCAGCGCCGAGCTTAGCAAAGTACTTGTCGTCCACCTTGGCCTTCCCTCCTGACTGCGCTGGGCTCTGGCTTCGGCTGTTGCGGTTGGCAGTGCCGCTCAGCGGCGTCCCGGTCCGGGAATACGATGACGGGGTGCCGGTCGACAACTTGACAGCAGCTGGCTGCGGTTGTGGCGGTTTCTTCTCGCCCGGTACATACTCTCTACCCTCCACCTTGCATGACAAGCGCTCCTTGTATTCCTCGCCGACCTCCCCGCTGTACCGCTCCGCAATGGTCGCATCGTCCCACGAGAGGCCACGCATTTGTGTGTCGTCGTGCGTGTCGAAAAAGTCCCGCCAGTTCTCGTTTCCTCCTAGCCGCATTCGTTCGATCTCGCTAGCCTTGAAGGCATCCATCGAGATACTCCTCACAAAGGAAATGTGCACGCCCAGACCGCGATGCACTCCTGCGCATGACAGGCAGATGAAGACGCCAAACTTCGGCGACGCCCACTGCGGAGATGGGGCGTTGCAGTCGCAGCAAACGTTATTCTTGGACTCTTTCTGGATCGCGGCCAACTATTTGCGGAGAAGGCGGTGTCAGTCGGGTCGGGCGCATAGCACGGCGCTGAGGAAAGGGAGATGCCAGGTGGCGTGCGACAACTGTCCTTACCTTGGATCGCGTCTCCGGATCGACTTCCCACATCGCTTTGGACGCCATTGTGTCTCTCTATACCGCCCGAAAGTAGTAAATCAATGCGTTCGCTGAGCCAGATGTCCAACGCCACTCCCTTGCGTGAAGTGTGAAGTTGGGAGCGCCGGCAATGTCGAGAGAGGGAGTTGACGTTTGTACCTGGACTACCGCCCCAGATTATTATGGGACACCCACGGATCGCCAGGAACCGTCTGGGCCAAGGCAGGAAACCAACATGTCTATGACGGGGTTAAAAAAATATTCACCAGTACGCACAAACACCCATCAACGATCTGCCACTCATATCGGCAGTCAAATTATTTTAGCTTCATTAATATTCTGTCCCATTAAATAAGAAAAAAAGCAGCAACTTCAAGGAGCAGAACACATCAAAAGATGGCAAGCACTAGCTGTAAAACACATCTATGCCATGCTCATCATGCACCGATATCGATACGAAATCGCGAGCAAAATAATTTCTTTAAAAAGAAGCCACCCAATGTCAAAGTATCCCTTGAGTCGTTCACATCACAATCGTGCGAGAAAAAAGAATATCGTGTTGGAAGTAGTCATATTTCGTCGAACTTGCGTGCCACATCGTTCGCTGTGCTCATAGGCAAGGCTAAGATACTAGCGTGCCAGCTGTGCCTCAAAGATTCGTTTAGGCGGCAGCAGTGGCGGCAGGAGCCTCAGCAGAAGCCTCCTTACCAGCGGCCTCGCCCTCGGGGGCGTTGGCCTCCTCGTCAGTCTTGTCAGGGCTGTCAATAGCAACCTTGACAGCGATCTCACGGCCCTCAATCTCCTTGCCGTTCATCTCGCTAACAGCCTTCTGCTGCAGCTCCTCGGTAGCCAGGGTAACGAAACCAAAGCCACGGCCCTTGCGTGCCTCACCACGAGCCTGCAGCTTCTTGATCATGAAGCGGGGGATGGGGCGCAGAGCAATCTTGGCAGAAGAAGGTTCGTAAGCCTTGAAGAGCTCAATAAGCTAGAGGTCGACATGCAATTAGTCAGATTCCTTGTGTGCTCGTACTTTGTCTATTTTTCTTCTTCATACCTTCTCCTCAGTCAGGTCGTAGGGCAGATTAGCGACCATGACCTTGGTCTTGGAGGCAATGCCATCGGCGGGGGGACCGCGCTCACGGCGCTCGCGAGGCTCACGGGGCTCACGGGGCTCACGGGGCTCACGGGGCGCGCGAGGCTCTTTCTTAGCCTTGTTTGTCGTGTCAGTTGCTTTCTTGTTGGTAATGTCTTTAAGTGGCTGAACCTCAGTAGCGGTGGCGGCGTCCGCATCGGTGGCAGGTGCGGGGGTTGCAGCAACCTCAGCAGTTCCGGCAGTTCCAGTCTCGCCTTCCTTCTTCTCCTCACCCTCCTATGACAGTTGTTAGATGGTCGGATGACCTATGGGGACCGAATTTAGGGCAACTTACAGCGCGGCCAGTACGGCCACCACGGCCACCACGGCCGCCGCGGCCACCACGGCCACGGCCACGGCCAGAAGTACGACGGCGACCATCGGTACCGGCGCCTTCACCGTTGGCACCTTCAGCCTTCTCGCCAGCGAGTTCAGGCTTGCGAGCGAGCTGGACGGAGACCTTGCGCTCGAGAATTTCCTTTCCGGAGAGCTCCTCGATGGCGCGCTCGGCCTCAGTCGGGGTCGAGAGGTCGACAAAGGCGTAGCCGACAGGACGATCGGTGCGGGGGTTCTTGGGGATGGAGACAGACTCGCTAGAGACAAACCAGGGTTAGCATTTGTCAGGGCGATGGATGGAGAGGATGTGCGATTCGGAGCCAAGCCAGATGGGTTGGTCGCACAGGCAAACGACGGGGTGTGCGAGGTTGAAGGGCGGACGCATCATGGCGGGTTGGAGCAGAAACTTACACAAGATAGTTCTTGAAAAAGTCCTTCAACTCTCCCTCAGTTGTCAGGTAGGCCAGGTTGCCAATGTACAGACGACGGCCCTCTGCAGCGGAGGCAGAGGCGGCCTCGTTGGCAGCGGCCTTGTCATTGATAGAGGTGTTGCTCAGAGTGTTGGCAACGTCATTGACGGCGGCATCAGTAGCCTTCTCCACGGCGGTAGCAGACATTGTTAAAGATGTGCGGGGTTGGATGGAGATGGAAATGTGCGTGGTGTAGCTTGTAGGTAGGAATGACGCTGAGAACGATTGCGAGGTTGACGGGGGTTCAGGTATCCGGCGGAGGCGGAGGATGTGAGTTGAACTCTGGTGCAATGAGGGGGGAGTTGGTCAGGGTAGCTTGGTGCCCTAGAATCAGGTGGAAATATCGACAGACGACGGTGCGTTGCGCGGAGACACAAGTTGATTTTTGTTTGTGATGGAGGAGAGAGAAAGGGGGGGAGGGACGAGATCTGGAGGAGAGGCATACTAAATAATTTTTGCCACGGCCGCCGCAGAAGTGCAGGCGCGGCTGGCCGTGGTGGTGGCCCAGCCCAGGCCAGCTCACACATACATACCTACCTGCCTGCCTACTAACTACTAAGCTAACTACCTAATAACAGAAATAAAGGTGAGCAGGTGCGTACCTGCCCAAGCACAAAGTACTGCCCAACTTGCCGCTTGTGTTGCCCGAATCTTTCTCCAAGCTGACGCGTGTCAAAGGAATAATTAAATCATCAAGTTGCATCCGTCGGTGAAGCGTAGCACCGGGATGGTCGAGCACTTGATGCCGCCAGTCGCAGGGAACTAATAAATGTTCCGACTACCTACCAGTCAGTGGTGACTTGGTTGTGACTACCTAGTACCTAGGTACCTAGGTAGGTAGGTAGGTAGGTATGACTGTGCTGTGCTTCTGCGGCACAACAACAAATGCACGGCAGGTGCCTGAAGGCTGCAGGCTGCGGGCTGCAGGCTGCAGGCGCTGAGCAATCAGGGGCCGCTACACCAGCGCTAACTCCCTGTAATTTGAAGCCATATTTGGCAGGTAAACGCCGTGTATAACCTCTGTGAAACGAGCACGAGAGCATTATTATTATCGGTCCTGACAAGGCGTTAGGTTAGCCCGTCTTCCTAGCGAAGCCCCGGCCGGCTATGCCAAGTTTCCATCCAAGTGATGTACACCAAAACAGCCCGCTAGCGTAGCACTTCATTTTGCCTTGTTCATGCATTCAAATAACGGATGAGAAAAACAGGAGGAAAAGGGATACAAAGCTATGGTACAGCTATTTCACCAGGAAGCTTCTCGGCGCAGATAGTCACGTGGACGCTGCCTTGATAAAGACACTTATCCTTGCTGGAGAATTGTACACAATGAACTGACGAGATTGCGTATTAACTGTGGTTATGCTGCCTAGGTAGCTTCACCGCCACTGCCATATTAACTCCCTGCTTCCTGCGAACCAAGTATCCCTCACCCACAACCGCCATTCCCACTCCTACACCGGATGAGCAATTTTTGCAGTCCAGCATCCTCTTTGTATCTGTTCAATGCTGTTTCCTTCCAGTCCTCCCATGTCATTCCCGCGTCCACGCCGGACGCTTCCCGCAAGCCGCGAAACAGACCCAGAAACCCGTCCCAGTCGCTGAGGTCGAAGCCGCAGCAAAACGCAAAAAAGTGTTGCACGCGACCCTCCAGCACGAACCGCGCCAGCGAGCCGTGGCCTTTTTCCTGCAGAAGCTGCGCAAAGACGGCCTCGTCGGCGCCAATCGACGTCTTTGCGGCATAAAAATCGGCGACGGGAAGCAGCCCGACCGGCGAGTTGAAGGCCTCGACCGGTGCGGCCGAATGCGCCCACTCCCAATCGATAACACCCGTGATATTGAAACTCTCGTCCACCAGAATGTGATCACCCTTGTCGTCGTCGTGCTTTAGATAGAACTTTTCGTCGTCCGATGTGGCTGGCGTCAGCACGGGCACCAAGTCGACTAGGAACCGATGCAGCAGATATGCTTCGACGGGTTGCCTCGCGTACATTTCTTGAGCCAGTATCCTGTCTAGTATTAGCTGCAGGTGCGATGTACGATATTCCTCGGCAGACCAGAAGGGGCTGCAGGTATGCAGCCTGCCTTGGACGACTGTGAGCAAAGATTCGTGGGCAAATGCGCCGACATGGAGCCTTCCAGGCGTGGCAAGAGACCCCAGAGCGGGAAGCGGATGCTTGTATATCTCAATCAGCACATCCGCGAGCTGGTCCATGACTTTGCGCTTTTGGTCCGGGCTTGCTGTAGGCCAGTCCAAGGCTTTCCCTGGAAGCTTCTCCATGAGAATGTATCCGACCCCAACGTGATTCGTTTCATGCTCCAAGGCATAGCCGTGGACCTTTGGGGTCGGCACAGCTGTCTTTTCGAGGAACATCAAGGTCGCCACCTCGCTTTCGAAAATGTAGTCTCTCACGGCCTGTGGTGGCGAAGTGGTGTTGGATCGACGTATTCGAGCAACCCAGACTACATTGTCCGCGAAGACAATGTCTATGTGGTAGTTCATACCGCCCATGTGAGATCTCCGTTTCGCCGAGTCGTATTGAAACGGCGCCACAGAACACTCGATACCTTGCCTCAACTGTGAAGCCCGTGCCACTAGAGCGTCTACGTTGATTCTGCTGAAAAGCGTCGACAACTCGTCGTCTTCTGCTTTGCAGTAAGCCGGGTAAAAGTTGTCGTAGTCCTTTTTCACAACATTGTTAGCATTGGTAACCCGAGATGGGAGCCTGACGCACTTTCCAAGACGGGCAGTCGTGGAAACCCGGTCCGAGATGATGCGCGCAAAGGTGGCGGTTACAGAGAACGCAATCTCCTTCGTGTCGCACAGCTGGACTGGTGCAATCCTTGACATTGCAATACCAGAGAGGCATCTTGGAATGCAAATGCCGCCGGATTATCGGAAATGGCGCCGACGAAGTCTTGTTGATGGGCAAATATCAAGTACTGGGCACGACAAGCTGCCCTTTTGTACCCCCACGTTTCATATTTCTCGGAACAGGACTGAGAGATAAATGCATAATCAATCGTTCCGAGATTCCTTCACAGCGACCATTAACAGTGACACCGAAATCAGGCGCCTGTGTTAACAGTTGCGAGAGGGCGGTCTGGCCTAATGTGGGTGTGACACAAGCAGGCGAGACAATGCAAACAAAATCCATATCTAATTTTTTTGTTTAGCATTCCAGTACTTTGTCGGCCGTTGCCTAGCGAAGTGATCAGCATCCAGAGCCCCTTGGCTGTAACAGCAAGTACCGTGTTAGTTAGTACCTACCTGGTAGTTGGCCAGTAACCGAGAGCCTGTTTGTCAATGGAATTGGCCTAACATCGGGACCGACATAGCTGCGACATTTCCGGTTTATCGTCCCGGCCGATCAAACAAGGCACCCATCCCTTGAAAAGACCGAATATTTCAAAATTTAGCTTAATCTTCGGCTCCCGGCTGCGTCATCGCTAATTATTAATAAGTATGTAATAAAATCAGCCCGGTGGCTAGGTAGGTACCAAGGTACCTACTAACTAACTACCTAGGTAGTTAATTAGGTAGTTATAAAAGACTCAAGATGCAGACCCATTCTTTTTATATTCCCAAGCCAACGAACTCGCCGCCGCCAACCACCAACCAAGTAAGCGCATGGATTCTTCGTGACTACAATAGCACCAGCGCATCCATCTCGCATCCGCAGCAGTCATTTGACAATCGCCCTATCGAGGCTATCGTCCGTCGCCGTCACCTTCATATGGGAGTCTCGCTCGACTCACCCGTTCTGGAGCGCTAACGAGCCTCCGCCGCTGCTCCGCGGTGCATGACCCAGCCAGCATCAAACACGATATGGCTTCCGCACAGCCGAGGACCGTCCTGGTCCTGTACGGCTCCGAGACGGGCAATGCGCAGGAACTAGCCGAAGAGCTGGGAAGGGCTTGTCAGCGATTGCATTTTCAAACGACCGTCGAGGAGATGAACGCCGTGGCTCTGGTTCGTCCTCTGACAGACGACATGTTGCCGCAAGACTTACCCAACTGACCTCTCGATAATATCGCCTCAGCCAGAATTGCTCCAGAATCAACTTGTCATATTCGTCATCTCCACCACTGGACAGGGTGACATGCCGCACAACTCTTCTCTGTTCTGGAAGAGGTTACTCCAAAGAAGACTACCCGGAGACTGTCTCGCACAAGTTCGATACACGTGTTTTGGACTTGGCGACAGCACATATGTCAAGTATGCTTTGCCTTTGCACCCCGATCGAGCCCTATTCGAAAGCTCCATTCGGCTAATACCCGAAACAGATTTAATTGGGCTGCGCGGAAATTAATTCGTCGCTTGGACCAACTGGGAGCTTCAACCTTCTACGAGACATTCGAGGCTGATGAGCAGTTTCCCGACGGGTACGCACGCCTCATCTTCCCTTCTGTGGCTCCCATCTTCTCATATTGCATAGCATCGAAGGGTCCTTTGCCCGCTGGTCCGACGGCCTCGCCAAGCACCTTCTGGACAAGCACCCCCATCCTCAAGGGCTAGAACCCATCCCCAACGACGTCATTCTCCCCCCGCGCTGGTCATTGGAGCCCGCTCTACAGGACATCAAGAAGCATTCTGCCGCATCGAAAAAGCTCCACGAGAATGGCAACGCGTCGCCTGAAGCATCATCCTTGGGCAACGCACCCCCCGCTAACCTCTTGCACATCGGCGGTGGCTGGACAGCCACGCTTGCCGTAAACGAGCGTACGACACCCGAGTCGCACTGGCAAGATGTCCGCCTCGTCTCCTTCGACGTTCACCCCCGAGAGCCGTCATCCGCCTCAGGCGCCACCCCTGAACCACTCCGCTGCCACCCAGGCGACTGCCTGACCATTTATCCCAGGAACTTCCCTGCCGACGCCGAGCGGCTGATCGCCCTGATGGGCTGGGAGGACGTCGCTGACAAACCCCTCGACCTGTCAAAGTGCGGCGCACTACCGCGTGGCCTCTTCGTGCCGCCTGCTCCCACCACCCTGCGCCAGCTGCTCCTTGACAACGTCGACATCACTGCCATCCCGCGGCGCTCGTTCCTCAAGAGCATGTCCTTCTTCTCCACCGACGAATACCACCGCGAGCGCCTCCTTGAATTCACCCTGCCCGACTACGTCGACGAATACTTTGACTACGCCACGCGCGCCCGGCGCACCATCATCGAGGTTCTCGAGGAGTTCACCTCGGTCCGCCTGCCCGCCGCTCGACTCCTCGACATCTTTCCGCTGATTCGCGGCCGTGACTTCAGCATCGCCAACGGCGGTGACCAGATGCGGCGCCACTCTGCCGACACGCACTCCGATGCTTCTTGTACACGGGTCGACCTGCTCGTCGCCATGGTGCGCTACCGCACCGTCCTCCGCAAGCCGCGCGAGGGTCTTTGCTCGCGCTACCTCGCCAGCCTGTCCGTGGGGGCCACAATCACCGTCACCAAGAAGGACGCGCTGTCGCCCGTGTACGGCGCCGCCTGTGCTCGCCGCCCGCTTATCGCCCTGGTTACCGGCACCGGCGTCGCGCCGGTCCGCAGCCTCATCCACGAGCGCCTAACCCACCAAGCCGGCGCCACCGTCGGACCCATGCTGCTCTTCTTCGGCAACCGCAATCGCGCCGCCGACTACTTCTTCGAGTCCGAGTGGGCCGCCTTGGGAGGCGAGAAGACCACCGCCGACGACGATGCCAAGCACGGCCGTCTACTCACGGTTTTCCCAGCCTTCTCGCGGGACCAACGCGAGAAGGTGTACGTGCAGGATCTGGTACGACGCGAGGCCGCGGCGCTGGCGGCGCTAATCCCGCGGCAGCCCATCTTCGCCGTCTGCGGCGGGTCCTCCCGCATGGCCGAGGCGTGTCGGCGCGCCGTCTGGGAGCCGTTCCTCGACGCGACGGGCGGTGACGAGGCGGAGCGGGCGGAGCGCAGGCGGATGCTCGACGAGGTGACTTGGTGGCAGGAGATTTGGTAGAATGAGGCGAAGGGGCTGGCTGGGTAGTATGGTTGGCGCAGGAGAACGGCGTTCAGGACGGGATGAAGCAAAAAGGCTAGGTAGGGCAGGATATATCAGGGAAGGGGTAGACCTATGAAGACGGCAGCTCGTCGAATCTACTATCACACCATTCATTTATCAGGCAGTTTACACATACATTGCGCCCGCCACGCTTTTTGGAAAACAATGTTGTTGATTCCACGGTAGATTATCATTCAGGTGTCTAACTCTACCTAAATAACTAAAAGTCCGGGCTACGCGTTGTTGGCCAACGCAGCCAACCCGCCTCGATCGATAGGAGTGATGTCATCCCCATCTCTTACGTCTGCTTGTATGAGAGACGGAGGCAGAAAAGGCCAGGATCAGATGCGAGCCTCATAAAAGAAAGACAGGCTGCTAATCGTGTAAAAAAAAGAGTGGTGTCAAGACATACATGATAGCATGCCCTGTTGAGCATGCCAGTTGAAACAATAGGGGTTTTGGATATCGATGCAATATAATGAAGGGAGACCAGTTGAGAAACCAAGAAGCAAAACAGCACGTCTGACAAAAAGACATTGCAGAAAAAAAAAAGCAAGAAGAGAGAGCTGGGAAACTTCCAATGGCCCAGTCTCATTGCAGGTCTGGTAGAGATACCAGTGCCCAAACACGCTGCTATCCAACTCCAAATGCCGTATACTCCAAAAATCAAACCAAAAATCCAAAGTCGTTTTTGCTCGCCAAAATGTAGTTGTCATGTGTGGTGGTCATCGCATCCACATGTGAAATGGCAAGAACAGATCTTGCCGCATTAGATTATCTTCCTTACTTCGTACAAGTTTTTTAGCGTCAAAGCGAGCTCAGCGATCTTCCTCCCAGCTGTAGCGCTTCTCAGCCAGCTGTGGAACGTGGACGAGATCGTCACCGCCGATGCGCCCGCCGCTGCTCTGGGATCCAGACCCGCTGCTGTCGCTGGTTGGCGAGATATTCTCCTCTTCTTCCGTTGGCGCGGGCAAGACGGTGCGAATTATGGGATTTCTGACTGTCGGTCGTCGATTGATGGTCGCAGAGTCCTGAGAGCGTGACGCAGACATGATGGACTGGCGCGTCATCTCTTCCACCATAGCATCCTCCTCGTCGGTGAAATTGCTGCCGAGACTCCCCGTGGAGGGTCGGTTGTGCGTATGGCGAGCTTGGGCTGTCCAGGACTGCGGATTGGTCCCGGGCGCATTGGATGACATGTTTTGTCTGAACAACAACACGTTTTCCGGCAAGGGCCCAAGGCACACAACCTTGGAGGGCTCGATAGGAGTCCTTTGAAACGAAGCTTGCGGAAGAGGAAAGGAGACGTTGTCTCGTCTTTGTTGCCGATCAGAGTGAGATGAAGAGTTGGAATTTGACCGACTTGCGCTACCAGATTCACTCGATGTACCATTCATCGTGTTGGAGCCTGCACGACGGCGACCTGTAGAACCCGATCGTGAGGAGGCCGAGTTGGGGTGCAGTGATGCAGTGACGGGGGATGGTAAATCGTTGGTATTCCAGTCGGTGCGAGGAGAAACTGGCGAGGGCAGAGTACCAGGAAGAGAGTTAGTACCAAGACCCTCGTGGGATCTCACTGGAGACACATTGCGATAGTGATATGTAGGCTGGGGATGTGGAATCGTTGTAGTCCGAACAACGTCTGTTTCGATGTGCATATCCTTCTCGACAGGCAGAACACCGTCCGCGGGCGGAGCGTAGGCTGGAACAGGGCCGGCCAGTTGTCGAGCAAGCTTGCGCCTAGCAACCTCGTAGGCACTCAAGTTCTGTGAGTCATCTGTTCCGGCCTCTGTATCGCCTAGAATGGAGTCGTCGTCATCGTGGGCGGCGAGCTCAGCCGGCGGGAGAGGTGCGGGTAGCTCGTATATTTCCGAGGCTGGCACCTCAGTTGGCGCACTCGTCTCGGTGGCGGTAGTAGCGCGCCGGGAGCGCTTTTTGCGGACAATCTTGGACAATATGCGCGAAACCGGAGCCATAGGAGAGTCGGGAGCAATGGTTGAAGAGGAGTCCTGTGCCTCCACTTCCTTGGAGGCGGCCTCACCACGCTTCTTTTGCTTGCGCTGACGTCCCCAAAAACATAGCCCCGCGAAAAGTAGACTGAGGAGCGCAACAACACCAACGGCAATTCCAATCATTTGGGGCGTCGTCAGACTGTGGTGTCCGTTGGCAGGCGGGGGTCGTGGGTAGGGACTATCGCTCGGTTGTTTGATTTGGGCGAGCCTGATGTCATGGTCAGGATCCTTCGGGAAAGCAGCCTGATGCAAACTGAATACACCAGAGTCGTACTTTGTGCGAATATATGACTCTTGCAAGAAGGAGCGACCAATTATGGTGTTGTTGCCGCTTGTAGTTTTGCGAAGCATGAAGTAAGGAACGGCAGGCTGACCATACTTGATCGCTTGGTTAGCAAAGGGATATTGGAGCGAGCCAACGAAAGACTTGATAGGAAGGGTGATGTTGACGACTCCAGGGGCACTAAGAGGAAGACCGAAGTTGTCGTTGTTATCAATACTGGCAAGACTGAAAGTGAATGTATAAGCGTTGGAGTTGGAATAGTCCTGATACTGGTCGTTGGTCATTGTGTACAACTTGAATGTCTCGTTGTAAGTCAGATTCAAGGCGGTTGCGAACGACTCGCAGGCGGTCTCAGGCAGCCACAGGTATGGGGTAGTGCTGTCAATGAGAGCCATGAAGGTATCATTGTAGGTTGATAATATGTTTGTTGATGAACTCCAGCCATTGGGCTTGAGGTTGTTGTCGACAGTGATGCCCCGAATGTTGACACGAGGCGAATTGTCGGATTGTGTGATTGTGAAAAGGGTATCATGCTCTACCAAGCGGGCGGAGTCGAAACCACCAAGTGTGAGGGAACCAGGCATGTTTTTGTAACTAGCTCCAGCGGTATAGCCGTAACTATAGCTGGGGATCCAGCCAAATGTCTTGACGGCTTGGGTGAGCGCCGACTCGCCAATGTTGCCTTTGAAGCGTCCTTGAGAGATTCCGAGACCAAAGAGCCCAGTGAAGTAGTCGGTGGTGTTGTACGCGGCAATAAGCACATCGCTCATGCCGAAAGCAATGTTGGTGAAGGGACTCCACGAGTTGATGTTGTCGAGGCCGTAAGCGCCATTGCCTCCGTAGCCCAGATATTCAAGGCCGAGAAAGTACTGCCCCCATGCGGTCCATCGTTTTGAATTTGTTGGTGTATAAATGCCTCCTCGCGCCGTCGGGCAGTGCGGCTCTTCTAGCAAAACGGTTAGTTTATCATGCCAGCCGATAGTTTGGCAACAGCGTTGGGGCGTTTGCGCGGGAAGCAACGTACTGCTTTGGCAACCACCCGGGCCGACAGCCCAGAGTTCTGATAGTGAAGTACTGGGTATAATATTGACTGGGTCGGAGTCAGTTCCTAGAAGAAAAGAGACAGAGGACCAATTGCCATCAATGCCGAGCCTATGTATTGCCAGGGGTCAGAATCAGGACTGTTGCGAGAAGAGAGAGGGTTTGCGTGAAGAAGCGAGCCAATACGTACCAGTCCCCGTAGGGGATGGAGACGGCAGCAGGAGCATAGGCATTGACGACGCCGGTAGTAGCGGCGACGGATGCTACGGCGGCCATTCGACTTATCCGCATAGCGTCGCTGGGTGTCAAGCGACACGACGGAGGACGAAGTTGCTCTGAGCGAGCAGGCGCGGGTGCCGACTGGGCAGAACAGAAGCAACTTGGCGAGTGAGGAGTCAAGAGGCGGATGGTCGTCGGAGATGCTCAGCCGGATGCGCAGGATCCATATGGGGGGTTGTTTAAACGGTAGAGCGGGTTGAACGGCAGGTCATGATCGGACGGTTGACAAGAACCAAGAACGCGATGTACTGATTGACGGGGATGTAAACGGTCGGTATGCCAAGTTTCGTCGATAAGATGCGTTGAATAAAAAGTCGCCAAGAAATCGAGCGGGTGAAAACGAAGGTCGAGTTGTCGAGAATTGGAAAAGGGCCAAGTGTGGTAGGGAAACAAGGTTGGCGAAGAGATAAAAGAAGATGGATGGATGGATGGATGAATTGGACGGGAGGGAGTGAGAATGCGCTCTGGTGGGATGGGATGGGATGGGATGGGCTGGGATGGGATGGGCTGGGCTGGGCTGGGCTGGGGGATGGGATGGGGATGAGGACCACTGGGTGCTAGTAACTAACGGTTTAGTGGTTTTTGGTGATCAGATGGGGGACCAGGCGACCTTTGGTTCAGAGGATGAGACCTAAGTGTCTTGTTATGGGGAGAATAGCCAGACATTTTTGCAGCCGGCATGCCCACACCAAGCAGCCAGAGACAACGCCGCTATATACAGCACCTACTGGAAGGGTGGTAAGCAACTCACCTACGGATACCAAGGTATTTCATTATCACTTCCGAACAGATTTTCCGGCATTCGCTGCTAAACGGGTACCTCGCTCGGCCACTGGGTCAGCTGTTCATGCGCTGAAAAATAGGCTCAGACACCCAATTGAAGAGGGAGTACGGAGTACGTCCTTGGGTCACACTGAGATGGCCTACCTTGCTACCAAGTTAGCAGGTGTCGGGTTGCCCATAGCTGACTTGCTAGTGTGCACTACCCTACTAAACTGGGTAGGGAGGGGTCTCAGCAGCAGGCAGGTCAGGAATGTCTCCCTCGGCCAGCCGCGGCGTACGCGTGCGCTGGACTGTAGCCAAACAAGGGCTTTCTTGCGCCAATCGAGGTGCCTTGGTCCCTACTGTGTAATAACCACCAGGAAAAGTCCTCATACTCATGAAGAAGCGGTACTTTGGCTTCCCCACATCGTGCCAGCCGAATAGAGGTACTATACAGAAATATACGCGGCCATTCAGCCATGGAAACCCACAAGCCGCGTTCCAGCGAAGCACACCAAGATGTGAGTGAGTCTGCGTCGCTGCTTTAATCGCACCACATTTGCCCACCAACTCACCTGCCCAGGCCATATCCCCCCTCCCTCCTCCATCCCAGTAGCGGCGCGGGAAAAAAAAAAAAAAAAAAAAAAAAAAAAAAAAAGAAGGAAAAAAGAAAAGCAAGACACCCTCATCACCCTGAGTCAAAATCGCCTCTTCACATTGTTGCCAATTTCCACAGTCTCACTTTTTCAGTTTGAGAGACCCCCTCGACATTCTCACCCTGCAAAATCTATCCAGGCGTGCGTGCTGGCAGGCCGGGGACTGCTACATATTGTACGCCTTGATCGATAACCCAATTCCTTTCCATCAAACAAATCGCGATGGCTTACTATCCCGCAAGGGTTCCCTCTCCTTCCCCTCGAGCTATGCATGCATGTTTGACAGCCTGCCAGCACAGATTACCATGATTTCGTCCTCCCCCACGCGGCTGCCGATCTCTCCGCCATCCTTTTCCCCTGCCCTCTCTCCTTTTGCGTTCCAACCCTTTGCTCGGGGTGCACCTTCTCGGCGGTGCTTCCAGAAGCGGCTGGCGGCAGACTCGATCAGAGGAGACGCCGAAAGTCCAACGCTACGATGCGCAACACTCTCGCCAAGTCTATGATTCTGGGGAACCAACAGGCTAATAATGGCGCACACCAGATGGGGGAAGAGATGCGATTGGGGAAAAGAAAAAGGACCCATGGTGGCAAATAAGGAAACCCCGAGGCATTTGAAAAGTGTCAATCAACAGGAGAAAAGCAGCGCGTCAACTAGTCCTGATGCAGACTACGATGAATCTCGAGCATACCAGCTGGAGGCAAGCCGCCTTCTACGGGCTTGCCCGCCAAAAGTCTGGATCCGTTCATACATACGTAGAGCCCCTCTGTGGCTGCCGAAATTCTCCAAATGGCTGCTCTGCTATTCTGCCCATTCACACGGACACTGCGGCACCTCTGCAATGCAGTTCATAACGAGAACATGTCCTTTCAACGCGTCGAGCAGTTTCGTAGGGGCAACTTGTCAAAGAGCTGCCGTCTACTTGGATGATTGTGGACAAGGGCACTATCGCACAGAGAAATGGCAGACAGACTACAGGCACATGCAATCCGTTAACCTTAGTTCCTTGCCCTTCCTTGACTGACACGATTCGCACATCATCAGCCCTGCATTGCAGTCAGTCATGGTTTCGAAACTATTGGATCTTGCCCGGGGACGGTTCGATGATCCGCCTGACGCGCAGTCCGGTGTACAGTTAGTTGCATGAAAGGGGGCATGTGTTGTCATGCCGATATCAGCATCTGCATCGGCCCAACGACAGCGCTGAAGATGTCAGACCGAGGCGCAAAAGCGACGACGCCTCCCTCGCAGCCAGAGTCAAACTCTGGTCGGGCAAGCTGGAAATCGAGGCGAGTTGTTCGGCGTACGCCTAGCGGCCTCCTTGGGCTACACGCCGTCAAAGTTTCTGGAATGCGCGTTTGACCGACCTTTTGCAGATCTTTGATAGCGCCTGTATCAGTCCAACTTGAAGCTGGAATAGGTCCCCGTTCAAAATTAGCGCCTCGGTTCAGCTTTTGGTTCGTCAATGGGCGGTGGGTTGCCACGGTCGCCACTCAACGCATTGATTGCCAGCTGCCGCCGCGTGGAGGGAACAATAAGATTCTCAATTATCAGGAGACGTAGGGTCCAATATAGGCTCAATATGTTTTAGCTTCACGCGGTCAATATGTTTTTCTGGCGGGAGTTATAGACGGGCCGGTATGGTACGGTGACGGGTGGTGAGGAGCCGACGGTCGCCAATCGGTGATGGTCCGTCATGGCTAGCATTCGATGGCTTCATGGGCTCTTTTATAATTCAGCACCAAAATCCGTTGCTTTTGCATTAGATGAGATGCATAAGACGCGTGAGTTTGTATGCATGCATGCATGCGCGGGGGAGAAACAACACTGCGCGCCCATCTGCTGTTGGTAAATAACAAGAGCATCATCTACCTTGGCAGGAAGAGGATCAGATAAGGATCGACGGGAGCATAACGTTTTGGAAGATGAAGATGTCCACTGACGCGTGCCTGCATCAGTCAAGTAGACAGACGGTTGTTACGAGGTGACGTAGAGACCGCTCGACGTCATCTACGGAGCCCTCAGTCAAGGATCAGTACGAGCATGTATAAACATTACATGCGACCGAGGAGGGAAGCCGGATGAGATGGGACCAGGCGAAAAGAAGAAGGTCAAAGCCCCCCAGTCCACACGCACGGGGAGGTCAAATCCAGTCATGCCCCCTCTCCCTCCGACCTCCAACCAGCCGTCATGCCGACTGAGAAAGCGGCTGGCCTGCTTGAGCAGGTCGGCACTGGTAAGCTTGGGGGGGGGGGGGGGGGGGGGGGGGGGGGGGGGGGGGGGGGGGGGGGGGGGGGGGGGGGGGGGGGGGTTCATGCGTGCGTGACGAGCCGTGGTGTTGTACTGATTACTTTTGCACCTACCAGATTGGTAGCAGCCGCAGTTGCAGCGACAAGAATCCATCTCCATCTCCTCCATCTCCAGATGGCAATTGGCGCGGCGTGCTACACGGATGATGCAATGACAACCAGTCCCAAGGGAGTGATGGCAATAACAAGGCCACGCGCAAACGGTGAGGGTGATCGCTGGCAGACTCAACCAGGTAGGTAGGTAGGTACCTACGTAACTAGGCAGTCAATGCGAGGGGGCGGCAAGACATTTCGAGTGTGCATCATGATGAAATGAGCGTGTGAGACAGCAGCAGGCAGTCAGGCCCACCAGTCACATATTCCGCTAGTTGTAAAAGCAGGGCTCTGTTGTTTTTGTTTTTTTTTTTTTTCTCTTTTTTTTTCCTGTGTTTTTTGGCTTTTGCTTGCTTTTTTCTCACCTTTCTGCTGATGGGAGGGAGGGCAGTGTCAGATGGCCCAAACTGCTACCTCGGACCACAACCCAGCATTCCAGAATTCCAGACAAAACTGGCGGGCGGCCGGTCCCTGTCGAATCAAAAGAGAAGCCGGAATGGCGGTACGGAGGACTGTCGCGATAGTATTCTAGCGCGATAAAATAGTTCTTGTTGACAGTAATTTCTAACATTTTTCTTAAAGAACGCGCCTGGTCTGGTCGCAGCAGCCCTGCGCTTTTTTTCCCTTCATTTTTCAAGGCACGACTATGAGCCGATGATGGACCACCAGCAGGATACCTAGTGCACGTTATAGCGTCTATTCTCTTGTTATAAGGGGATGGGGTCACGATGCTCCCTCCGATCATCAGGCATATTAGTCGTAGGCACGGATACTAATTAATTATAAGGGACCTAACAGTCCAACAATTACTTGTTCTGCGCCAGCCAGGCTCCCGGTCGGCCCCCCTTGCGCGTGGTTTTTGGTTATTTCAAGACACGTCACTTTTTGTCACAAATTTTCCTTTTTCTTTTCTTTTGCTGTGATGAGCAATTGTCACTACTTACTTACTGAGTTAGTCCCCCGATGTTTTTGCAACAAGACGATTGTATTCTGATGCTACCATACTACAAGCAGGGTTGCCACGTTGTGAAATGTGTCGCGATGCGCGGAAAGCAGGAAGAAAGAAAGAAAACGAACATGCGAGTGCGGTCCAGTTCAACATTGTGTGGGAAAGACGAGTTCGTAACGCCGAGGCTTGGCCCCTGCTGCTTGGGTGAGCATGACACATGTTGAATCAAGGCCGTGGATCTGGTCTGGATGTGCAGGGTGAAAGGTGAAAGGTAAGGGTGAAAGGTGAAGGGTCAAGGGCGATACTCGAACGGGCCGGGCTTGAATCAAAAGGGAAGCAAAGTGCAAGGATCGCGGGTTGAATCTGGCTGCTCATTTCGGCAGACTCTGGCAGAGTTGCTCGGTAGTTGGCGGCTGTGCTCCGTGCTTGGTATGACACGGCAGGGAAGCCGCCGATGCGGCACATGGTTGATCGCATAACGGCAGGATAGTCTGCGAGGCTGGCTGCGGAGCACTAGTTCTATGGAAACAAGACGAGATTGATTCATGGGAATTCACCCACCTTGTTCATGGCCAGCTGAGGGACGGCCGGGCGCCGCCGTGAGGCGAGATGAGAGAGCAGAATCACTCAATCAACCTCGGCACATCCGCCTCGCCTCGCCTTGGCCTCATCTCGACTCCAAGCCGCCTCGTTTGTCGACCTATCTAGATGTTAACTAGATGGTAGTAGTAGTAGATGGCGTTGGGCTGGTAGGTCGAGAGGTAACTAGTAGAGAGGCAACTACCTAACTAGAGAGGCAACTACCTAACTAGAGAGGCAACTAACTGGAGAGGTAGTTGGAGTCGTCTCCACCGATCTTCTGCGGCCTCGTCCCGACTCGACTCGTGGGCCTACGAGGCTTGCTGCTGCTCGAGCTGTGGCTTTTCCACTGGCTTTTACTCACTGGGCTTTCCCACTGGCGTTTCCACTGGCTTTTCCACTGGCTTTTCCGCTGGCCTTTCCACTGGGCCCAGTTGCCACTTGCCCTTCTGCTCATGGCGGCATGGCGGCTCACCCGCCTTGTCCCAAATAGTCAGGTACGTTGGTCTGCCCCTCCCACTAGCCTTGAACCCAGTTGCCCAGTTGCGCTAGGGGGCGGCCTTGTGAGAGTTCAGCGTCGTATCGTTACTCGCCATCATGGCCAAGTACGTCTTGATTTTGACAGGTTTATCGGGGAGAAAGAAAAAAGAAAAAAAAGAGAAAAAAAGAGAAGACGAGAAGAAGAAAAGAAAAGGGTCAGTTCGAGATTATAGGTGCGAGAAGAATATAAATATCTAGACTTCTTCATACATGTTTGTCGACTTTCACCAACACGCTTTCCGGCAAGTACGAATAATACCTAGGTAGGTAGGTAGGTAGGTACTAGTTATAGTCCAACTACCTTCGGGCCTTATTATCCAACTTACCCCCACCGGACCAGCGCCACGGAAAGCCACCAAGGCCACCAAGGCCGCTAAAGGCAGGGCTCCAGGGCTGCCCACGAGTAAGTACAATGCACCAAACAACGACAAAGTCCTTCCAGAAAGCAGAAATGGAAAAGCCAGGTTCAACAGCTCAATCCTAGGTACCTACCTACATAGATACTTGTCAAGTCCGGCAGGCCATCAGTCGCTACCTGTTGGTACTGTTACCGCCAAGACGTTGAAAAAAAAAAATATTGATATTGCGACCACTAAATTTTTGATTCTAAAAGCTCCGCCTGATTGGAACCATCTGAGCTCATCTCGCTCATCTCTTCCCCGGTGCCATAGGAAACCCCCCCCCCCCCCTCCCCCTCCCTGCCTGCCTCCCTGCGTCCCCTGTCCCCCCTCCCCTCTTCAGCCTTCAGCCCCTGCCCGGCGCCCCAGCCTTCACCCCAGCTGCTAATCCGCCCCTCTAGCACCTCCAACTAGCACAGCACCTACCCGCGTTATCGTTCTGGTGCCCTGGTTCTGCGTTAGTTAGTACCTACCCACCTACCCAACTACCTACTAACTCAAGGTACTACTTTGCTTTCTTTCCTTGGCCAACTCGCCCTCTCAAATTCTAACTCCCGCCTCGAATCCAGGCACTCTTCCTTCTCACGCCTCTATCTCTATCTCTATCCCCCCCCTTTCCAGTCTCTCCTTCTTTTCGCCTCTTGGCTATTGGCCATCTCCCAGCATCACCGAGATAAATTTCATTTTGTTCGCATCTCAAACCTACGCCTTTCGTCTGTCTGCCTTGTTTCCTCCGTCGCGTGCCAAAGAACCCTCCGCCCGCAATTGCTAGACATTGATTGTGGCTCTCTCTCTGTCTCCCCCCACGACGAATCGCAGCCCCGTCACTTGTCTAACAGTTCGACCGCAAATCCTTTTGAGATCAACCAAACTCGGATAATAATCAACAACGAACACCGCGACTGCCGATCCCTGGCTCAAAACATCATCAAGACCGCTGTCATAACGTTGTCACATAACGCTCGGTTTGCTTTTGCGCCCTCAGCTCAGCAGCTTGATTGCCTCCCCGTCCATCATCGCCATCGCCTTCGCATCATCCCGCCTTCGCACCATCTCGCCTCGCTGCCCGCGTACAGCCATGTTGCCCGTCTGCATATAGCATAGAGCCGGCCCTCCTGTCTCGACGCCCATGACAGACACCGACCTGTCCCGGCTCCTTGAATTTCCTCTACCTACCTCTCTTGCCGCTTGCTGGACTATCATTGTTGTCGCCGCCGCTCGACCGCCGCCATGAAAGTTGACGCCGCCCTGCTGCTCGCCGCAGCTTTGGTCGCTTCACCAGCATCCGCCATTGCGAGAAACGGTAAGTGGCTGCGCTCCTCGTTATGCTTTGCGTCAATTGGAAACGAACTCCTTGCCTGAGACAGCTCTCTCTCCGCTTCACACGCGCGCATATGCAAGCTTCCGCCGCCAACCAACGCTCCAGTTGCTGACTCCCACACTTCATAGTAGTCGCTCGCAGAAGCTCCCCGCCATATGCCGTCTCAAACAGTTCCTCCATTGCTTCACAGCCTGCGCCTATATCGAGCACCTCATCATCAGACACCTCGCTGACGTCCTTGTTGACCTCATATACTGACGACTCGGATTCAATACAAACATCTTTCACAACTACTTCTTCGACCTCCTCACCAACTACTCCCTCTGAAACCTCATCCACTACCACTTCAACAACCTCTTCCATCGTCTCCTACGCCCCCTCAACCGCTTCATCCTCTTCATCCTCTTCCGATGCGACACCCCCCTCGCAAACTTCTTCAGCAGCGTCGCCTGCCCCGTCTCGCTCTACCGAGAGCCATCGCACGACAAGACCAAAGACAACTAACAAGACGGCTCCTCATAAACCGCTTTCCACGCCGGGTTCGCCATCCAATGTCACATCGACAGCAGGCTTCAGCTCCAATTCAACTGCAACTCCTACTGGAATCAACACTGGTACAAATATAACATCCAACAACAACACAAATAAAACCTCGGACATGCCGCCACTTCCCCCAAATCTGCCCTCTGGCTACACACTCACCAGACTTCCCTGTAATTCGACAGCAACCAGTATACCAAGTCGCAATGCCACCGCTTCGCGGGGGCCGCCTCGCTGTAAGAATGGCAGCTCCATCAGCATCGTGCCCGCATGCACGCCTTTGCCCCTGTCCAAGACCTTCACTCAATATGTCGTCGTCCATACCTCCACGGTGACTTTCAGTGGACGCAGATCCGACTACAGGCCGCCTTTTGCCCCCCTTGCCACGCCCAACTACTGTGACCCCAACCTCTACCCAGCCGTTCCTCGTCCCGCGACGTCGGGCAAAGTTTCCGTCGGATTTCTGGGTACCATGTCAATGGTCACCGAGACCTTTACTGTTGAAGGAACACCACTCACTGCGGAATTCCCGCTTCTACAGACAGCAATCGCTCGTATTCCTGTCACGACTTTTATCACTACGGACAAGAATCCCTCGGTTGTATTTCCATCCGACACAATTCCTGATTACAGTCAGACTTGGTCAGTTGGCGGTAACGACGGTCCTCGCACACCAGTCCGTGGAGGAGGTGGTGCGCCTGCCCCTAATTCTGTTGCTCCCTCTTACGTCGTCACTGCTGGTCCCACCGCAGTTGTGATCAATACGCAGACATTCACAGTATCTCCAGGTAGCAGCTCTACTGTTACTCTTCGAGACGGCGGGGTGTTCACCATCGGTCCTACCTCCATAGTCGGTCAAGGATCTACCATCACCCGGCCCCCTGCGGCAACAGCAACTGGCTTGGCTTCATCCGTCTTGGATGGCATACCAGTCACGTCCGTGGGCCTCAGTCTTCAGATCGGCGGAGGCACATTCGCTATACCCACCTCCGACTCGAAGACCCTCACCGTCAACGGCAAGACCATAACTATCAGTCCCACTGATATTACCATTGGCGGCGACAGCATGTCATACGCAAGACCAGCCGCGTCAGATGTTGTCGTTGCTGGCGGAGAGTTGCTCACCGCGGTAGGGCGGAGCGTCGTCGTTCTTCATTCCGTCACCTACACTTATGGAAGTGGCATCGCCCCCGTTGTTCAGGTCATCAACGGAGACACCGTCACTGTTGGGCCGTCGGGTGTCTTTGTCCACGGGACGACACTTGGCGGAGCATCTGCCGAGCCTACCGATACAGAATACGAGATTGTTGGTGGTGCCACCATTGCCAAACTCCCTCCTTCCATGGTCATTGTCAATGGAGAAACGTACGCGGTCGGTCCCGGGGCCAGTCTGAAAACTGTCGTCATCGGCGAGCAAACCCTGACCGTGGGACCCATTGGTCTTGTCATGGCCGCTACTACGATCAGATATCCATTCGACCCCTCAGTCACCACGACCATTGCTGCTCGTGCAACTGGTCAAACTTTGCCCCAAGAAACGGGCAAGGAGCAGCAAGAGGACGCCGCGTACTCTCTTCGACCAGACTTGGGTGTCGGGCTTTCCTGTCTTTGCATTGCTTTTGGCGTTTTGGCTCTTGGCTAGACTTGGATGATATATACTCAGGCTTTGCCATTCATTCAGAGCATAAGATGTGTTCGACGATTACTAATTTGCTTTTTTTTTTCTGGTTATATATTATTATTATTTTCTGCGGTTCGGACTGGCGACGACGAAACGAGGTTCGGCTTGAATTGTACTATTTTATGACGACTTGGGTCCAGGTATTTATTCGGAAAGATGAGAGGGAAAATCTCCTGGCGTTTTGGTTTCATCTCTTTTCAGCTTCACCGTTTGTTGAATTATACGGGCGACTTGGCCTTGGGCTTCTCTAATATTATACAGAGTCTTTGAAACGTCAAAGACGACGCATATGTAAAGAAAATAAAAACAAATGTGATTATATGATCATAATGACACGCAACATCGCGATGACATCAGTGTGAAGATGACTAGTACCGCCAAATGAATGACAGATACCAATCACGGACGCAATTGGACGAAAACTGACTTCATCTATGATGGAGAAAAAGAAAGGCCGATTGGAGGAGCAATGGTGGTGCACACAACTTGACCAAGTTATATATATATACTCGGCACATTTGTACCCGGGCAAAGAATACGAAAAATGACACGAGACTGCGAGCAAAGGATTTAGAATTCGAAAAAAAAAAAAGGAATACAAGCAATATATCAAAATGATGCCTCGAAACATGGACGGCGTCCATGGCATCACAGCAAACCACCATGTCAAACGTGGTTGCAGAAGGGTACACAACAGGGTAGGCGGCGCTCGTCTATGGACGACGCACGCACCAAGAAAGTAATAAAGGAAGCGACGACAACACGCAAAGATTCGATCAACCGGAAATGCGCGATGCCCCGAGACTCATCCAGCACTACCACCAGCACCACTACCTAGCTCGACCATCTGGTCACGCCCTTGCCCTTGCCCTTGCTGGCGGATGTGTCTTTGCCAGCAGATAGAGGCGGAAAGTCCTGGCTGGCTCGCGCCAACGACGCATCTTGTTGGTCCTGGCGGCTCTGCCAATGCGTCTGCTCCTCCTGCTGCATGCTGAGGCTGAGGGCAAACGCCAGGTCGGCGTCTGCATCTGCGGACGGGGCAGGCGCAGAGGCGGATGAAGAACTGGCGGCCGCGTCGGGCAGGATGCGCGGTGAGGCGGTCGAAGTCGTCGACGGGCTTCCACTACGGCTGCTCCCGTTCTTCTTCTTCTTTCCGCCCTTTGGCTTGGCCTTGTAGGTGATTGGATAGTCAAACTCGTCTGTGCTGCTCCGCTGAGGAGACTGGCCGCGGTCGTTGACGCCTTCGAGGAGTGACAGGCGGATGGCCTGCTGGATCTGCTCCTCGTATCCGTCTTCATCATCGCTTGTCAAGTTCTGCTGCAGGGTGCTGGATTCGACGAGGCTAGCCTCAGGCGTCGTTGCGTCGGCGGTACTGTGACTCGACACCGATGCCGAGTCTACGCCGCTGGTGTCGGCGGCAGAATCGCTGGCCCGGCGAACTTCATCAGCCAAGAAGCTCTCCTGAGAGACCATCTGCATGTACTCGAGAGCCTCTTGTTCCGTGAGGTCTCCCAGGGCGCCTACGCCAAAACGTTTGCGCAAGCGTGTTTGCTCCCGAGCCCGATGCTCATTTTCATGGCGCAGTTCTTCCTCCTCTTCCAGAATATAGCCAGAAACGTTACTACCGAAACGACGACCCGCCGCACGGCCCTGAGCATCTGCATGTCGCGCGCGCCTCTTCCGGCCTGGCGCGTTGCCTTTGGAACTGTACGACCAGTAGCGCATAAATGCACCAAACGCCACCACGCCGCGGAGAACCGTAGGGTCAGAGTCCAGTATAATAGCACCTGTTGCATGGTAGTCGGCAGCAGTCAGGGCAGGGTTCATGGACATCATGTGGCGTGGGATTCGGCCGTTTGACCGAGCATTGAGTGTGCGAATCGGGTCCGAGGTAGAGGCGAGAGGGTCCCAAGCTTGAACGAGGCCATCGCTGCCACCATGAACCAGGTACAATGCCGAGGCAGCAACACACGAGATTGACGGTGATTCCGTCTGGATGATACGGCATGGCTTGACTGTTTCGGCGCGGATCTCTCTGGCATTCCATACGACAACACTGCCGGAGCTCGTACCCACGGTAAGGAATCGAGCCCGACGGCCTGGGATCTCTTTGCCGACTCGTTCTCTAGCTGCATCCCCGGGTACAGTATTTCCGTTGCCTACATGTAAGGGATCTTCATTGAGGGTCGTGACAACAAAGGCCGAGTTGTCCAAGGCACTGGCCGTGATAATCTGGCTTTCAGATCCCTTGAGCTGCAACGAGACCACCCGCCAATCATCCATTGGCGCAGATGGGGCTGCGGGAGAGTACGGCGTAGGCGGCGGCGATCTTGGAGACTGAGGTTCCGGTGTACTCTGCGAACCAGCCCGGCCAAAGAGAGACGGAACGGGCGGTGCGAGCCTATCGCCTCCAGAGGAAGAGGGTCGCTGAGCAGTGGTAGACCGGTACAGCTTGGTAACGCGGGCCCTTTCACCATGCCCACAGTCAATAACGAAAATGCCTTCACCGGCTTCCTGGCCATCATCATTTGCAAAGTCAACCTCAAGCCTGCGTCGCATGTCCCAGCCTACGCAAACATCGAGGAAATGGTTTGGCTGATAGCGCATGAAAACCTCGATTTCTCTTGCTTCAGCCGCAATCTGGCTGTCGCTCAAGTCCATGACATTGGAAGGAGTCCTGGGCGAGTAGGTGCCGCGAACAGCGTTGAGGTCCAGCTCGTCTGGGCGGGCAGATCTGCGCGTTGCTTCAACTAGGTGCCAATAGGCGGATCTTCCTGCGAGCCAGGCATTGGTCAAAGCGTTGCCGGTAGACATCTGGGGTGTGACGGTTTTGGGTACTTCGGTGAGATAAAACACTTCGCCGAGCGCGTTCAACGCCACCGCCCAGACCCTGCATGACAGTCGGCGGCGCACAGTATAGTTTTCATCCACCTTGATCGAAACAATCGGCACGCCAGGGCTGAGAACCCAACGTGCGGTCATGTCTCCATACGAGTATCTCGGGCCGTTCGGATCAGATCCGAGAGAGTAGGCAGTGACGACACCGAGTGTAGAGCCAGTGAACATGCCACACATAGCTGAAGTCGTGGCGGGAACCGCCGAGGACTTGGCAATCCAGACGCTACTAATGGCTTCGCTGATTTCAGGTATACGAGGAATGTCAGGCGGGTGCTGCTCAGCATCCGGCTCGGATCCAAGGTAGCGACCTGCAATTTCATTGACGCTGCGGAAATAGGCACGGCCACCAGGGAAACCTTCGCCAGCGATCATACCGTACTGTTGACTAACGTCCATGGTATTGTCCGTAGCTGCGGGGCCGTCGCCAAGGCCGTACGGTTCAAGGCCCGGTGTAACCTCTTCGATTTGGGCCGAGCAGTGGCTGTCCTTGAGGCCCCAGCTTTCGATTTTGCCGGTAGTTGGGTCGCTCATGGTGGCTACGCCAACGGGAGCGGAGCCCTGGATAGCTCGAGGGGCCTTCTTGCCATTATCAAACAAGGCATGAACGTTGGTGATAAGCCAAGGGAGTTTCGAGTTGTAGGTCAAGACAGCATTTGACTTCTTGCTGAGCTGGCTGGCGCGCATGGAGGAACCAATAGCACCAGCACTAGTGTTGGGCTTGCCCTTGGACAGACTCCGAATAAGCCTGGTTCGGAATACATACTCGCTTCGCCAGGTAGCAAGTGGCGTCAGTCTACCAAAGTAGCGCGTCTCGGAGCGGAAAGAATCGGAAGACGGTTGAGACCAAAAGTCGGTAGAAGCCTTGATGAAGTTGTCCTCGAGGCTAGCATGTCCGGGAAAGTAGCGCAAAAAGGCCATGCGCCAGATATGGGGGGTAGTAGCGAGCACATAGAAACGTTTCGAAACGAGGGCAACGGCGCCATGGGAGTCGGGATGCAGATGCGAGAGGATGTTGGTCAGGATCTCTGCGGTCTTGTTAGAATTGAGGGATTCGTCGTTGAGGCTCAATGAGAGGGTAGCAGCAAGACGTAGGGACGGTGGCACTCACCATTGGGGATGTCGGTCAGGAGAGTCCCTCCGGGTTCTCCGGCGGCGCGCTTGATGACTTTGAAGCCCAGCGCCTGCTTGGGGGTAGGCGGAGTCAGCGCGTTCTCATAGTCGGCAATCCTCTGTCCCGGTGCAGAGCGAGCTAGTCTGTTGTTGTGACGGCTGTCATGTGCGCTGGGGAGTCTCAATCCGCGTAGTTTCTCGTCGAGCTGATCGACGTCGACGCCATGGTCAGCCGAGTCGGGTCGGGTCGGTCGCGACGAGTAAGAGCGGCTGCCGGAGGAGGCGGCAGAGTCGACTCGATAGAGACCGATTGGTTCGTGGTGGACGGGGCCATGTTGAGGGCTGGAGGATGTAGCGGCGGTGGTGTCAGGGGGGATGCTCGATTCTGATATCGCAAGGGGCTCTCGGGGCATATAGCTAATGGTCTGAGACGAGGGGATAGGAGGACGGCTGTGCACTATTGTGGTTGCACAGTCGGGACGGCGGAGCGGTTGACTCGGCGGTTGAGGGGTTCGAGAAGGGGTACGGTCTTTTCTGTGGTAGGAAAAGACGCGACGGGTTTGCTGGGTGCAGCGGATGTGAAAGATTCTTGGTTGTCTGTGAGTCGCTTGGAGGATGGTGAAGGAAAAGAAGGAGAAGAAAAACACGAGTCGAAGGTGGCCACTCCAGGCACTGGTTATTAGCGTACCTTGTAATCCGTACAGGTGAAAAGGAACATGGAGTTAGCGTGGTAACTACCTCTAACGTAACTTATTAGTTAGTGGGTACCTACCGTGTAGTTGCCGACTAACTACCTACCTAACTAAACTAAGCTACATATGCAGTTACCTAAGGCGCCTACATAGTTAGCTGTAGGCGCCTCCCTTGGTAGGTATGTACATAGGTTGTGCCTTTATTTAACAGAATGCCCAGGTACATTCTGCGCAACTTTTGTATGTATGTAAATAGGAACACACTGCATGGCAAACAAGTTCTCATCACCATCATCATCACCATCATCACCATCATCACCATCGTCCGCAGTGCCAATTGTGGTCGCCAAAAAAAAAAAAATGCGTGTATTGTCATCCTCATAGTTGCTGGCGACTTGCCCAGGAAACATGTCCTTCTCGGTCGTCCTGATAGGTTCAATTTGCGACCAATCTGCTCCAAACAGCCAACAGCAGCATGCAGCATACCAAGTTACCTTAAGGCTCCCCTTCTCAGCCTCGTGTCACGACATGCATCCGCTGTTGGTGGAATGGGAATGGGCATCCAACCCTGCGGCGGGGCGGCACCCGTCATCATCACCAGATGTGCCTTATAATCTATTCACGTTTTTTTTTTCTTTTTTCTTTTTTTCTTTTTTTTTTTTTTTACCCTCTTCTTGTTTTTTCATGTTTGCTGGTGTAATATTTTCTTCAGAGCCGTTGTTGCCCCTCTCGTCTTCCTCCCTCAGTGAACCTGTACATACTCAATATACCCATGAGAAACACTGACAAGGATAGCGTGGCTGTCTTGATCCTCGAGTTTCTTATTTTAGAGCAAAACACAGTCATGGCCTGACAAATTCTATATGGCTCCCTCAGCTCATCAAATATGTCCATATAGTGAGTCTCCTCCCCCACGCCACTTTGTTTCTCGGTCGCGATACTCATCTCGGGACCGAACCACAGTCTTTCCTGAAGCAGGTGCCAAGTTTACGGTTTGTCCTGTCGCCCTCTCCGGTCTTGGATGTCATGCATTTCCGAATCTGCAGCCGCATCTACCTCCGATCGCCGACGGCGCTATGGGCTATTCAGCCTTAAAGTTCACACCACGGTGATAGCACACACTAACTCCACGCAAGCCAAAGACCACGGTGAAGACCTCGTCTTTGACCGCCTGGACGGTATTTGCTAGCATTGGGAACTGTTACCCAGCCTGATTAGTAGACGGCCAGATTCTCCTGGGTTGGGGAGTTTCTCTCCACAAACATGTGCTTGGCTTTAGAGTCTAATGCAGGTATCTAATGCGAACCCCCCTCCCTGCCCGGTTCCTACGCCTCTTCGATGCTCAAACTTTGGCGTCACTCTCAAAGAGACTTTACTGATCCCTGTGCTCACCCCCTCCTAGGCGCGGCCTTGGACTGGGACGCCGCCGACGGCACGACCTCCCTGCGCACCTACGACATCAACATGTCCGGCGCACACCTCACCACTTTCGACTCCATGCCTCTCCTCCTCGCCTCCTCCCCCGCCCCCGCCGCCCCCGCCGCCGCATCCTCGCCGGGCTGTCCCACCTGACCCTCGCCGCCGCCAAGGACATGTTCCCCTCCGAGCCCCGTCGCCGCACGGCTGGCCCAAGACGGTCCCCCCTTTCGAGACCGTTCGGCTACCGCTGCTCCAAGACGGCGCTGAGCATGCTCAATGCTCGACTGGGCGCTGGAAGCTGCGCCGCGCGACCCCCCCGTCTACGTCTTCAGCGTCAGCCCCGGGCTTTTCCGCGTCACCGGCCTCGGGAACAAGGGGCGAGAGCGGCCATGCGCGGGATGGGCGCGCCCGCGAGGACCGCGCGGCAGGGTGCGCGGACGGTGGCTGGCCGTCGCGGAGGGCCGCAGAGATTGGGACGTGGGAAAGGGTCGTTGACGAGGATGGCGTGGTCCTGTGGTGAAAGGGGGAAAAAGGATCTGCTGCCGGGTTGCCATGGATTGACGAAGCAAGCCCGCAAGATATCTGTCTGCCCCCCCCCCCCCCCGAGCCCTCGTCAGCATGTGCTGCATCCGTCCATCTGGGCCTAGCTTACTGTCTCGAAAGGCTCTCGTGGGAATGATTTAAGATTTTGCGTTGCTGATTCAGCCGTGATTATTGCTGCTTGATCTTTAGGTATGGCAACAGTCTTGCCTCTTTGCGGCAGGAGAGTCATGAGACTATGCTCCCCGTCTTATAGATACCGTTGTGCTCATACACCTCGTTTGCTAGCCACCATTTTTTTCATGTAATATTGCTTCATCCATCTTCACTAGGCAATACCTTGTGAAACGATTCACTCTGGTGAGTCTGCTTCTCTTATTCAAAAGACACACAAGAAGCGAGAAGCATGCTGCGATTTCTCTAGACGACTCACAAATCTGTTTCTTTTTTTTTTTTTTTTTTTTTTTTTTTTTTTTTTTTTTTT